>JARQZK010004358.1:92500-172500 GCA_030704885.1 Cynegetis impunctata | reverse complement strand
TATAGCATAAGGGTTACTGAAATAAAATAAGAAATTTGTTCAATATATAATAGGTACCTTCCATAAAATGTAAAAAAATACAGTTTAAAGTTGTAAAACCCTTCGCTTTCAAATTATAGTCGAGAAGTAAGTATAAGAAAGTACCTAAGAAACTGACAGAAATACATACCTAAGAAGTTTACTTCATTCAGTCAAGATCAAACTTTCGTGTGATATGTATTGAATTTTCTTTCAAATGGAATACGTTGTGGTATAGTTTTTGTTATAAATTAACAGTGAAACAACTCTGGATTACCAAATTTTACTGGTGAGTATGTAGATGTAAAATTTTATGGAATTAAATTATAGCAGTGTATTATTAGGTAAAAATTGTTTCTAAGATAAAACAAAATGTGGATCTCACTGGATATAATCATTAGGGGGTATATTGAATGATATTGTAGAATATAATATATAAAAATATCTGTTCAATTTAAAAGAATTAAATCAATTATGAGCACTCTACGTATTTTTAGTTTGCAATAGATTTACTGTCTTCGAAAACGAAGAATTAATATATATATATATATACATATATATATATATATATATATATATATATATATATATATATATATATTATATATATATATATATATATATATATATATATATATATATATATATATATATATATATATATATACATACATATATATATATATATATATATATATATATATATATATATATATATATATATATATGTATATATATATTTATATATACATATATATATATATATATATATATATATATATATATATATATATATATATATATATATATATGTATATATATATATAGGGTCACTCACGGTGGATGGTAGGTTAGACGTTTACGGAGAACGGGACATGGGATTATTCTGAAAATTTGGTTCCATGGGTAATTGAATTTGCTCTATCGATCTAAAATAAAAGCGGCGCTGCGGCGTTGCCGTTTATACTGAAAAGTAGCAGCAACTGTGAAATTTCAAATGAGACACCCTATATATTATTCCATTTTTTGCATCTCTACCATTTTCCAATTGTTCTTGTATGATACTTTCCTATACCTATCTCCAGAGGTTTTCGAGAAATTAAATGGTTTCCTTATTTTTTTGTGCAAAACATAGCTTCAATTAAATGTTCATTACTACGGTATTTAGATTCGTAGGACGCTGAAATTTTAGGTGTAGTTTACAAAGTTCCGACGTATTAGTAATATTCAAAGGAATTTGTTCTCCATTATACAGGGTTCTTCAAAATTTGCCATTTTAACGATAAATACAAAAATGGTGAAAAGTGCATTTTTTCGAATGTAGTACCCTGTATATTATTAAATATATCGAAAGAAAATTGAAATTTCTTTCAAATGATATATCATGTTCCTATACCTAAAAAGTCAGATTTCCCAAATAAAAGCAAGTTTCAATAAAAATCGGATTATTTTGCCATATTTTGTATAAGGTAGCTATGACATGTCAAGAAAAATGTCATTATGCAAATTTGACAATAAGTGCATCAACAATAAAACGTTAACGCGTTGATTAACGAAAATTTGATTTGAAAACAATCAAAATGGAAGGCAATAACTATTCTCATGAAGTTTTGATGAAGTTATTTATTGTACATGGTCAATGTGACCAAATAATAGCCAGAACATGCAGAAGATTCATTGAAAAGTATACCTATTAACAACCAATAAACGAGAGAAAATTTGTACGTTTACAAAATAATTTTATCACTTATGGGTCAATACTGAAAGCGAAACGAAATTTACCAAAACCTGTTACTTTCGTTTCGCTCTCAGTATTGACCCATAAGTGATAGAACTATTTTGCAAACACAATTTTTTCTTTCGAGATATTCAATAATATACAGGGCATTACATTTGAAAAAATGCACTTTTCACCATTTTTGTATTTATCGTTAAAATCGCAAATTTTGAAGGACCCTGTATAATGGAGAACAAATATTCCTAATACGTCGAAACTTGGTAAACTACGTCAAAATTTCAGCGTCCTACGAATCTAAATACCTTAGTAATGAAAATTCAATTGAAGCTATGTTTTTCACAAAAAAATAAGAAAACCATTTAATTTCTCGAAAACCTCTGGAGATAGTTATAGGGAAGTATCATACAAAAACAATTGGAAAATGGTAGAGATGCTACCATGGTCTCATTTGAAATTTCACAGTTGCTGCTACTTTTTAGTATAAGCGGCAGCGCCAATATTATTTTAGATCGATAGAGCAAATTCAATTACCCATGAAACCAAATTTTCAGAATAATCCCATGTCCCGTTTTCCGTAAACGTCTAACCTACCATCCACCGTGAGTGACCCTATATATATGCAGGGGTCTTCACGCTTTAAACGGCACGGAATATCTTGAATTTCGAAAAGTTTCAGTTCCGGAGTATATGGAGGTCCTTCTTTTTTCATATTATTAAGGTGTCGTGAATGCCAAAATTGAATCAAAATTGTGTTTTTTTGAATGAAAATTCCTGTATATTTTTGCAGTTTTGGATTTCTATTCTAAATAAATGTGTGTTAAGGTATCTTAAATAAGTCGAATATTGTTGAAATATCACCTTATTTTCATGTTTGAAATACTTGAAAAGTATCTAAGTTAGGTAAGCGAAAGTTACAATGAAGTTTACCAATAGATCTTATTTTATATCTCAATAATTTATAATTTACTTCACATTTTAAATAAAAACTTATATCAAATAGTAAGCCATGTTTTTTACCTCTTCTAGAAATATACCTTTCAATTAGGTACTTATCTTTTAATATAAGAATTTTTATAGCAAAAATGAATTTTTTTGCATTTTGTGTACTTTAAATAAATGTTTTAATGAATCTAGGTGTCTATTGCGTATTTAGGGATGTCCATTTAGTGCATCAGTTCTGTTGACTCAACTACAATATTGGAATAATAGCGATCTAAACGTCCACAATTACATTTTATTACTTAATAAATAGAGGCTACTTAAAAATTTCAGAAATATTAGTTGTGGCTATACTAAGGGCCGGATTAACCATTAGGCAGAGTAGGCAACTGCCTAGGGGCCCCGCATCAACTGGCCCCGCAGCAAGAAAAAAAAATTCATCGAGTGAAAATTTTATTTGAAAATTTGTATGAAACTCCTCAACATTATAATTGCTTTCTTTCGACGCATGTTGTCAATTGATTAAATACTTCATATATACAGAACCATCTAGTATCGAGTAGTAAAACTAATAAACTGTCTTCGTTCAACAATGTCTCAGAACCATTTGTATTCATTGTCAATAATAGCCATTGAAAATGATGTATTAGAAACGGTCAACTTCCAAGATGTTTGAAACGATAATATCTAAACTTACTGTACTGTACTAAACCAATAAATATCTTGGAAGTTGAATTTTTCTAATTTGCAGGTCTCCCGGGTACAAAAGTAACATTTTGTACTTTCGTCTTGGTTTCTCGTTAGGTGTTATTATTTCGGTGAAATTGATATAGCCATACATAAATTCCGTTTATGTTCTATACATTAGCATCTTAAATTAACTTATTATTGTGTATTTTGCATGATTCACAGAAACTTTAAAAAAGTTTGTCATTTGTTACTTTCGACCACGTTGGCGGGCCGAAAGTAACACGTTGTGGGTCGAAAGTAACAGGGCAAAGGGGTTTGTAATGAATATGATATGACATATTTAATCTAACATATATTTTTTGGAAAATTCAGTGTCTGTCTTCTCTATTCAGACTCGAAACAATGTAAACTTTGCTCATTCAGTCGACTATTGCTAAAATTTTCATAACAAACGAGATTGATGCAATCTTCGTCGTCAAATTCATTTTCCTTGTCTACAACTGCGCTATTATTTCTAGCTTAAATTTTTCATATATATCTATGCAATGTAACATGGCGAACATTCAATTTTTTCGACGTCATTAAAATGCTCTTCAGCCGCTTTTCGATAGACTTCCTTCCATGTTAGTTGTTATTCGTGCGGTGGTTATTTTGTTAAAATAAACACACACACATAAAAAGTTTACTTATAGTAAATCAATACGGGGACAAAAGTAACATGTTACTTATGTACCCATAGAACTGCGTTACTTTTGTACCCTACAGCATTTTTGTTAGAACATGAAAGATAACCTTGATACGGAACATGCTAGACAAAAACGAATTTAAGCACTGTAAAATCAATCTAATCGAGTATCAATATGCAAATATTCAGATTAAGATCATCCCTTTAATACTACATAAACATTAAATAAGTAAACGTAAAAAAATTTACTTTTGATTTGCGAAATCATGTAGCGCCCTCTCAACGATCTAACAGTGCGTGGCGAGAGCGGCGATTGAATGCAACTGAAGGTGGCGCCACTGGCTATCACCTGACAGCAGCTTAGTGGTGTTTTGACAATTTTTTAAACCTACAGAACATTTGTTACTTTCGACCCGCCGTTACTTTTGTACCCGGTCTCCCCTACTTCACAAAACTTTTTCTTTCGTTTATTGTATTTTATTGTGTTTAACAAGATTAAATTGAGAATAACCGCGTCTCATTTCTCTTTCCAAGCCCATCATGCAACTTGGATCATCACTTATCTATAACCTATTCATCAAGACCATTTACATAAAACTAACGACTCAGTTAAGGTGATGCTGCAGCATCAAGTCAAATTAACCATGTTGTTGCAATATCACATAAGACTTTGAAGTAACAGGATACCTGGAGTCGATCATCAAGAAGTTACTTGCATCCCTTTATCAACTTGAAAAGGCCTGGGGCCCGGACAGGTTTGTTCCTAGAGGCCCGGACAGGGTTAATCCGGCCCTGGCTATACTTATATTCAAATACATTTATATTCCATTCGAAGTAGATTGAATGAAACTCTCAGAAAAACAAGAAACTCACTGATATAACCATTATCTGCGTCACTTAAAACCTTATATTATTTCCTCGTTCAGTTTAACAGACTGTGTTAAACGTATTAGTTTTCATCATAGACCTATATTTTTATTATCCTGAAGACTTTGAAATATCAACAATGGTACAGTCGCGACATCTCCACGCCAAACTCCACAGTTCCACAATAAAGCAATCACCTACCTCGCACCGTGTTAGATTCCACTAAACGCTTGAAAGAATCAATGCGGCTTTCGGCCGGCAGATGGCACATAGTAATTCGAAAGTCGTAATCTGTAAATAAATTTGATATACGATTTGACTTCTCATAACAAAACAGCTAAAAACGGCATCATGGCCAACAACAGACGTGTTCGGGAACGTTGTACTTGACGCTCATTGAAAAAGGCAGGTATATTATCAGTGAATTGGACCATAAAACATGCTACAGAAATAAAATTGGCATTTATAACGGCCTTAAAATTCGTTTTAACGATCACTTCAATCTGGCCTTTATTATTACCATCAACCATTCAACTGCGGTCTGATGATTGAGGCGCGTGCCTAGAGATGCTCGTATTTTATTCGGCCATTTGGACGCACTATTACAGTTTTAACTGCAGTAAAAGTCACTTTAACGGCCTTTTTATTGCAACCACCTACCCAGAAGAAGTTAAATCTCTCTCTACTTTGAATCACAAAATAAAGTTTCAGTCGAAAGAATATAAAATATAGCACTTCCTTTCATTGTCGAGAGTGAAAAACAATAAAAAAAAGGGATTCCCAAAGGCGTCGTATTATTCAAAGAGATGGAATCTTTTGAGATATTAAGAAATTTTTGAAGTAATTTGGATGATTGACAGAATAAATTTGCACCCATTTATAAAATAAAAAATAAAAATTTTCGTGATAATTGTAATTTTAATTATTTATTATTATTTCCTATTACTCAAGATGGAGTTACATTACACCGCGAAATTAAGGCTTATCGTGCCCCCCATTTCAGCTGTTCTCAATACTAATAATAGAATACTTTTTTTTGTCCACAATTGCTTCGTTTTCCGAGATACGGGGTGTTGAAGTTTTAAAAACTGACTATTTATCTATTGCTCTGAAACCGGTGGAGATATGCAAATTAAATTTGGTGAGTTTTAAGAGGTTATGGCGCATTTTTTGACATGCAATTAAGAATTTAATATTCATCATTACGCGCATACCTACGGGTAATGATCTCAATTTTTTTTAAGAAAAAAATGGTACGCCACTGAGATATTTCAAACTAACAATCATTTTTGAATTCTTCGTTCAATTTGTGACAAAAAATTACTCTTGCCTTTTTTTCGCATGGGGCGCCGTTTTTATGTAAAAAAAACATCTTAATGTGTACTTGACATTACTTTGAAAATCTAGTAGCGACGCTAGTTATTTTATTAGATAGTTCTTGATAATTTATTAAGGAAATGAAAAATACGCGTTAAGATGTTTAATATTTTTACATAAAAACAGCTCCCCATAAGAAAAAAAGAAAGGAGAGAATTTTTGTCACAAATTGAACGAAGAATTCAAAAATGATTGTTAGTTTGAAATATCTAAGTGGCGTACCATTTTTTACCCTTATGCGCGCCAATGATGAACATAAAACTCTCAATTGCATATCAGAAAATGCGCAATAACTACCACTTAAAACCCAAATTTCATCTGCATATCTCCGCCGGCTTCAGAGCAATAAATAAATAGTCAGTTTTTAAGTGAAAATTCAACACCCCATATCTCGCAAAACGAAGCATTTGCAGACAAAAGTTATATAGCAAAATGTCATTATTTTTCATATACATTTCATGTAGGTAGGTAAATATATTTCAGCAAATGATTAATAAACATGTTGGAGAAATGAAACTCTGATGAGTTTAACGATTTTCACATATAATAAAACAACAACAGTTGCACAACGCGTTTCGCTGACACTGCTTCTTCTTCAGGTGCGAATTTCAAACTAAAACTGAAATATCTAATGCAAGGTTTGCAAAGTACAATTATAAATTCGGAAAATCCATTCTGGGATTCTAAGAACAAACTACCTTTATGCATTGAAAAGATTAAGAAGGGGGGAGCTGTTCACGTCCAATTGGTTGTTAAGTAACTTCTGGGAATTTTTATGCCTGTTAATTTCTAAAGTTTCCATAACATTAAATTTTGAACCTTTTGCTCCGAGATGTAGAATTTCGAAATCCAAATTGAAGTCATGTTTGTCTTTTATTGAATGTCTAACATATACCTATTGAATCTTCGTTCTGATTTATGTAACTTCGCCTGTGTTCAGTAATCCTGTTTTTTAAATTTCTATGTGTCCGACCTATATCTACATATATTTTCTCACAATTTCCGCACCTAAGTGTATAAACTCCCGATTTACTGAAGCTCATCTATGTTTTATGTATTTGCGTTGATTGGAGAAATAGGATTGTAGGTAATTTGTTGGAAGCTTTGCCAAAATAAGTTAAACTATTAGGTTTATTTATTTCCTTCTGATTTGATCAATGGGAATACTTGTGAAATTGCCATTTTATGATTTTTCTGCCTTATTACCCCGAGGCGAAGCTAAAGGGGTTATAGTCTCACGACAAAAAGTTGGTAACTGGGCCCGACTTTAAAAATTCCAACGGATATCGATAAAACACATATGATTTCATTAGGGAATTTGAATTCCCAATTTTTACCAACGAAGAATATAAAAATATAGCGTTTTTACCCCGAGGTGAAGCTAAATTCTCACTAAAAAAAGTTGGGATCTGGTCCGATTTTAAAAATTCCAACGGATATCGATAAAATACATATGATTTCATCAGAGAAGTTTTGTTCCCAATTTTTTCCCAACGAAGAATAAAAAATTATAGCGTTTTTTAGATAGGCATTACGCCATGCGCATGCGCCAAGGTCGATATGTACGAAGTCCTACAAAACATGCGTCGAAGTGCTCTGTGTGCCACGGTAACCAAGCGACGTTGATAGCTTAAGCTTGATTCTGCGTCTGTGTCTGCTTCCCATCCATAGAGATATCTTATCAATTTGATTCATAATTTGCAGCAAAATGAGCCGGGATAGGATATTCAAATTCGACAGTCAAACAATAAATTTTTTTGCTAAATTTTCACGGATTTTATTCGTAATATTGACTTATTAATACATTGATTGCAATTTTCCTTCATTTCATTCGTAAAATCGACTTTCATTGTTATTTAATTTATATAATAGGTACATTCAAAAAATATTGACGACAAGCACATGCGCCGAGGGGTTTTATCATTCCTAGTGCTACGCAGTAGGGTGTCCTTCATTTTATTATTATTTTGTATATTAGGATCATACCCATTATTGACTGCTACCTACTTGATTATATTAAGTTTTAAGTAGTTTTTTTTTGAGGAAGTGGTATATTGAAGAGGCGGTGTCGTACTATTACAAGCTGCTAAGTTGTGTTGAAATAGATGATTAGACGTATTGTGTTTTGTGATATCGGTATCTCTGTATATATATATATATATATATATATATATATATATATATATATATATATATATATATATATATATATATATATATATATATATTTGCAGCTTATAATAGGTAGGTAGGTACCAATTTTTTTAAAACGTCATTTCAAAGAAGATATTCGACTGGGAAGTTATATTTGGGACACCTTGTATAGTCTCTTTCATTAGGTAAATAATTTGTGACTGTTGACTTAGCATTTTATTTTTATAGATAATTGTAAGAATTTTTTTCATACTCTGAGCTTAATGAAAGCCTTTTATATTTTACTTTTTGAAAAATTACTAATCATTACTTTTGTTCATTTAATATTTCAACGAACAATTTATCAAATAAAATAAAGAATATTCTGAATTCCCAAAAACGTAGATAACTTGAAATAGCGTATATTTAATTATAGCTAGAAATCTGCCAAACATTCCTATGAATTGAGTAATCCTTTGTTGAAATGCATATTTCATCACTTTACAAGCTTCATGTTTATCTTCGTATTTCCCCAAAAACACCGACATGCCTTAAAATACTCTGATGCATTACTTCCGGAGTAAAGCAGCCTAAAAACTACAGAGAATATCGATTTAGAACTTGCAAGCTGCAAACGCAGTATTTAAAAAATACCACCAAACATCAGCAACGCCAGAGAACCTAACGACTGTGTACATTTTCGAATAAGATGTTTCAGTTTCCGATAAGGTAAACAAACAATTTAGAGAGATGGGGTGGAAATTGACACAGAGGGCAATAGAGACGACATAACAGCGTATTTTGATGGAGTATTTCAACCCTTGCGGTTGGACCGGGTTCGTCTAGTTCGCTGTCTGTCACCCAGAGGGATCTGGTGATGTGCGGAGTCCATAATCCTGGAATTTCGTTTTATCGATTGCACGGGGTGACAATTGTGCAGCGCGTCTAATGGGCGAGGACTGCATACTGACCAGTTGTCGCGGTAACCGTTTCGACGTATTGGGCAACCTCAGAGTTCGGAGATAGGTTTGAATTATTGAAAACATTAAAGATAAAATTATGCTGGTTAAATTAATGTCGAATAATAGACCAAAATACTTTGAAATATTTCTATATCGACACAGTAAAATTAATCTAGACTTTGCGTTATACTTATAGATATACGGGGGCATCTATTAATTACGTGAGATGATTTTGGCGATTTTTCGACCTTCCTTTCTTCTTGGTGAGATTTCGATTTTTCTGGCCCCCTCCCTGAATCTCACGTGAAATTTTTTAAATGCGTATTTGTTATGAAAATGAATTAATATGTGCTCAATTCCATTAGATGTAGATATTCAAAAAAACAATTTTCTTATAATTTTTTCTATTTAAGACTAGTAACGTATAGGTATGAAAAATATCTAAATATTCAGTCCAAAAAAAATTTATTTACTGTTAATAAATATTCATTAGGTACCTAATAGCTAACGAATAATGTTAGGAAAATACTTGTACATATTTAAGAAATGAATAAATTGATTCCAAACAAATAAATTTATTTATAGTTAATAAGTAGGTACCTACCTACTTCTAAGTGCATAATTAAACCGCGAGCCCGAGATGCTAAATGGGGATTTACTTGAGCGTCGTGGGGACCTTTTGTATTGTGAAGATTAGATGCTAAAACGAAAAAGAGGTTATATGATGTATGCCATTTCACTGGGGGGGGGGGCTGTGTGCAGATCTTCAAAAATCTAAAAAAAATCATTATATAGACTTACGCGAGCGCGTCAGATATTAATAGTTTATACACCCCACATCGTCTCTGATAACGAAGGTGAGTTCATCTGCCGGTTTGCAAGGTGGGGGTGACCGTATACGAGACCAAAACTCATCGGCGATATACAAAAATGCAAAAAAAAATCGTGACATTTCCTTCAAAATAAAAATAAAGCTTTAACCGTGTTCGAGAATGTCAAGATGACGATTTATTTTTGCAACTTTTTACCCCGAGGTGAAGCTAAAGGTGTTAAAGTCTCACGACAAAAAGTTGGTAACTGGCCCGATTTTAAAAATTCCAACGGATATCGATAAAACATATATGATTTCATTAGGAAATTTGAATTACCACTTTTTCCCAACGAAGAATAAAAAAATATAGCGTTTTTACCCCGAGGTGAAGCTAAATTCTCACTACAAAAAGTTGGGATCTGGTCCGATTTTGAAAATTCCAACGGATATCGATAAAATACATATGATTTCATCAGAGAAGTTTTGTTCCCAATTTTTTCCCAACGAAAAATAAAAAATTATAGCGTTTTTTAGATAGGCATTACGACATGCGCATGCGCCAAGGTCGATATGTACGAAGTCCTACAAAACATGCTTCGAAGTGCTCTGTGTGCCACGGTAACCAAGCGACGTTGATAGCTTCAGCTTGATTCTGCGTCTGTGTCTGTTTCCCATCCATAGAGATATCTTATCAATTTGATTCATAATTTGCAGCAAAATGAGCGGGGATAGGATATTCAAATTCGACAGTCAAACAATGAATTTTTTTGCTGAATTTTCACGGATTTTATTCGTAATATCGACTTATTAATACATTTATTGCAATTTTCCTTCATTTCATTCGTAAAATCGACTTTCATTGTTATTTAATCTATATAAAGGGTACATTCAAAAAATATTGACGACTTGCACATGCGCCGAGGGTTCCTAGTGCTATAATACGCACGTAGGGTGTCCTTCATTTTTTAGTCTCCTATTTCCTTATGCCACGTGCAAATCGTCAGATTAGTGAAATGCATACTCTTCTGCATGTAAACTCACCTTGCCTTAATCTGACGCGCTAGAGTTTGTCGAACGATCGATTTTTTTTTACTAATGTGATCGGCTGCCCTAGACGAACGCCTCCATATTAAGGGTTCATGTATGGTGGGATACTTAGCAGGGTGCAAGGTTTATCCCAATATGTTATTCTCCCGCGCTTGAGTAAATCCTAAAATCCTCGCTTGGGCTCCCCTACTAATATTATTATGTATTATTTAGCCATATTTCAATGGAGAAAGTTTTTTAAATTAATTTAACCCAGTTTTTTCGAAATTTGATACTATTTCTTGCGGAAAACAAATTACGCGATATTTGCCGAGACCACCCCCTTCCCCACGTGAGATTCAGCTCGACTCCCTCTCCCCCCTAAACACGTCACTTAATTTATGGATGCCCACTACCTACTATCATTCCAATTGAAATAGGTACCTACCTATTGATGAAATTTTTTTTCTGAATTTATCAATTATAGGTAGGCACAAGCTTTTATAAAGTCGTCATGAGTAGGTACTTTTGTCTTCAAAATTTATTGTATAATATATTTATTTCTGCATGGAACTTTTGTAATTATTCATAATTTTCTGATCTACTTACCTGCATATTAGCTTCCATCAAATAAGTTGATGATTTCTTGTCACAACCTTCTTTTATGAGTCAATCTCAGGAAAAGCGAAAGCTTATGAAGCGTCTGAAGCACCTTGGTGATTTTAACAAATTGCTGTTCGTGCAGGATTTAAATCGTTGTAGGCCTTGGGAGACCGAAAAAACCTCTAAGGTTAAAACGCTAGCTTTGCTGTTAAATTCAGAAACTGATAGACCGATCTTCTGGAAGTTGGAATATGCTCGAAAAATTGACGTGTCTTATCTGCATACCTTTCGTGGCGAATGAATTGATCTCTTGGTAGAATAATGGAGGCAATGGCTACTAACACCTGCCTAAAAGAGACACAAGTCGGAGACCTTCCTCCGATATTAGAAATAATGTAGATGAGCGATTATCAAGGAAAGTTCGTCTATTAGCCTCACTGATGCTTTATTTTGAATTAAGTCTAGCAGACGCAAATAATGCTTAGGTACATAGCTCCAAATATGGGAGCAGTATTCCAATGTTGGACCCACTTGATGAGCATTATGAAGTTAAGCCTGGGTATACAGGTTCGAGTTTTTGAGAATCAGAATCATTGTCTTGAGAATCTATGAGTTATTATTCGAAAACTTAAGGTAGAGCTGAGGCTTGTTGAATAATTCGTCCATCGATTGCTTGAACCTAATTCAGTTAGGAGCTCAAAGTGCCTTGTATTTATCACTATCATTTTAACCTAAGTTTTTGTAGTTTTCAAGGACTCAGACTGAAAACACTTTCAAACAACGTTGCAATGATTTTCCATCCACACTTCTTCTTTCTATGAACTTTGGACGGCTGCGCAGAACTAAGTAATAGATGTCCTTCGAGAAGAGAATGATCATGCAGTTTTTTCAATCTAAGAGCATTGCTGAGCCCTAGTAACATATTTTTCATCATATAAACTGTGATAATTTTATCCTATTTGATTTTTATTGATTTTTATGTGAAGGTTTCTAACCTTCACTTCTAGTTTCTATTGCAACTCGTCGTGTATCTCCATTGATAATATTCTTCATTAATAATATCGACAAATACAATTTACACAGATATCAATTGTCAATCATTATATTGAATATTGACTCTAGGATTGACAATTTATATCTGTGTAATTGTATTTGTTCTTTGACATTTGTGTTTAATTTAGAGGTTATGGTATCATGTTGAATTTTATACTACCTACTAGTATATAGTTTATATTTGAATGAAAGGAAACCAAAGAAAAGGAATCTCTTAACACGTTCTGTAGGTTAATATTTTAAATTAATTAAGATATATTTTTGTAACTTTTGTATTTACCCAATTGCAGACAGTCCTAAAGAAGAAACAAACTTCGTTTCGAAAGCTAGACATATGGAATAAAAAAAGAGTAAATTGACTTTCTTTACTTTCTATCGACATCCCTTATCATAAAAATAAATACTCGAGTACGATCATTATCACAGTTCACAACTATATATATATATATATATATATATATATATATATATATATATATATATATATATATATATATATATATATATATATATATATATTTATATATTTATATTATATATATATATATATGTATATATTCACAATAATTCAATGCCCTTATAAACATTAGGGGTTTTTAATTTCGATCCTCTCAGAATACTAAAACATTAATAACAAAAAGATTCCTTATTGTACTTCTCAATAGCAAAACTCAAATATCGCGCCTAATATCATGAAAAACCCATGAAAATATAGAATCGACCACCGGTGTAATAGCGCCACTCGTCAGCCCATACTGTAAAGTGAAACGATATCGTAAACGTCTCTCGTAACTTCATTCACTAGAACCTTTGAGGATCAATAATACGCGTAATCAACGACTCCCTGCTCGCTTTCCCTTTTTATTCCACTGGTAGCGGTTTCATGATTTCGAACGCAGCGTAGGTCCTAGTAAAAGTGACGACCAATAGCGTAGTCGTAATGGCCTCCGCACGCTTCGTTACTTGGCCGCCAGATAGCACCTAAATAGCACCTCATAAATTTCATTCCTTTCCCGCCCATACCTCCCAGCGAGGCGGCGCTTGGTTCGTGACGTCAGAGACGGGTTGTTCCACTAGAAGCCAAGTCTACTTGATTTCTTGCTGTTGTTTCTTGTTTTCACTTTTGGTTCAGAGAAGATATGTTGTAAACGGGTTAGTTTGCTAGGTTGGTGCGATATTCAATAGAAACAACTCTTCATTTCGAACAATGAATGAAAAAAAAAAAATTTGAAAGTTTGAAAGTTTTATTTGCATTATAATCTCCCAATAAGAAGATCAGATTAGTAGGTTACAGAAATCTTTTATTTGTGATCAAAATAATTAATTGTTCCTTAAAATAATTTCGTTTTATGAATTTAATCTCATCCTATTTCATTTATATCATTAAAAATTTATAGTTACAACAAGAAAAGATTGGCATAAAATATTTATTACCTTCTAGTAGAGTTGAGTGATTTGAATAAATTGCTTGAATTACTTATTTACATAGAAACAACATTAAACATATCAACAACTTAATATGAATTATCATAAATTTGCCAGGTATGAAAACAATAAATTGATTTTATTTCTACCGTCAAGCAATATTATGCTAATTGAAGATGGTTCTAGGCTGAATCAGAAGTTACATAAGGTATTCTTGTAGGTACCTATGTAGGTATACCTACCTACTCTATAGGTAGATATATAAATCATAGTTGGGGATAAAAAAAAGTTATTTTCTACTTGTATATTATTTTTTGATTTTACCTTAGATACGATTGCTATAAACACACTCATTATGCCCTAGGGCGTTATGAGCAGGCATTACGCATCATAACGAGACTACACAAAGAAACAGCAATGACATTCACTAAATGTGATGAAAAAAATATTCACATACGTCAAAATCAAAAAATGACATGCCTACTATGAGAAGGAAAACGGACAGTATACGAGCAATGAACCGAATTTAAAATCGATTTTTCATTATAATAAAACAATTTTCTCGTGAAAAATAAAATCTTGTATGCACCACATGCGTTACTAGATCCTAACGCCCATCGGGCAACATTCATCCTTCGGGCCAGAGGCCCTTGGGCCGAATGTTACCCTCCGGGCGTTAAGATCTATAATAACGCACTTGATACCTAACTAATGTATTGGGGATTTTTTCCACTCAATTGAAAATATAATTATGTCTTACTGAATAGATATATATATATATATATCTTTATACCTACTTAAATATCATGCTGGTGTGCGTGTGTTCCCAATTTTTTTCTTATCAAACGGCTTGAACTATTTTGATAATTTTGTTTCTTTACTTATGGGACCAGCTGAGTGATTTTTAGCTATATTTTCAACCAACAGGTGGCGTTTTTGTTTCAGCTTCCCAGTCACCTCTTAATATATTTTTTTATCCTATATAGGTAGGTATTTATACTTAGTTACCTATACCTTTAAAAAATTTCCAGATATTTGACATTGTTAATTGTCTTCATCAGTGCTGAAATTGATTCAAAAATTGTAATCTATACAACATGGTTATTGATTCGAATATTTTTACATTTGTCTATGAAATAAATCTCTTGGTAGGTACCTTCTTAATATTAAAATAGGAACCTATTCTTAAATTTTTCTGTGAGATGAACTGATCTTACAGAAAAATTTAAGATCATTTTATTATTCAAAATATATACCAATGCATTCAACTCGCAGAAATGTAAGAATAAGAGATTGATCTCATAGAAAAATGAAAAATATTTAAATCAATAACCATGTTGTAGGTATAGATTAGAATTATTCGAATACCTGAAGAAAATAATAAATATATTCGAAATTTTGGAATCTTTATAAGAGTAAATTTATTTTCCAGTCTGCGATTGCAATCCCCATAAAACATTAGAATCGCTCAGCTACAGTAGGAATAAAACATTTAACTATAGGTATATATATATATATATATATATATATATATATATATATATATATATATATATATATATATATATATATATATATATATATATATATATATATATATATATATATATATATATATATATATATATATATATATATATATATATATATATATATATATATATATATATATATATATATATATATATATATATATATATATATATATATATATATATATATATATATATATATATATATATATATATATATATATATATATATATATATATATATATATATAAGTATATACACACATATAGGTACACTTATTGAGCTTTTATTAGCAATATCAGGGTATTGAAGTCTGAGAAGTCTGATAAGTCACGAAATCATTAACGCAAAATTCATAAATGTCATATTAATTTTGATCTTTCAAAAGTTTCCATAAAGTAAAAAATTTCGTGATCGAGCCTCAACCAATTAATATAGGTAATTGATGTTTAATATCTATAATAACCTGTAATTGCTAATAAAATTAAAATAAGTAAAAGTAGCACAGACAAAAACAATTCTAAGAATATATTCACAAGAATTTAAAAATGTATTCACTAAGTTAAAAGCCGACAAAAGTCAAAGCATTTAATTCTGGTACTTTATCAGATTCTCAAAAAATTTATTACGATAAAAGTATAAAGTTGGCTGTTCCAGACTGTTTTCAATTCAAACATTTGAAGAATCCAATGCCTACTGCGCCCCGTTTCTGAATCAACGAGATGAATCACCCAGAATAAATAACACTGATATACGAAAGCAAAAACTCCTTTTCAATTCCCTTCTCACATATTCTGACATTCCTACGAAACCAGTTTTCGAGAAACCAATGCCACGGTTGAAATTCGAGAAATCGTATATGTAAGTGTACACATCAAGACAAAGATATATTTAAATAAGCCATTCGTTATTTACGAGGTAATAATTTATAAATTAGTCAAAATGAAATGGTCATAACTCAACATTGTTTCTGTGATGTGCACGTACTTAGTTATTTTATTTCCACCCATAAACATCGAAGTACTACGCAATGAACAATAAGGAAGTCTATTTTTAGTTGAGAGGGTAAATGCCGTTTATTTCGTGAAAATTCAGTAAAATGTTCTTTCGACGATTTTGTTAAACGGCTTCAAGAAATGTATTCGTTATGTCACTGAGCTTTGAAATGACGTTTTCGTCCTGGATGTTTCAATTTGTAGTCCTTGGAAACCAATATTTACTCGTTGATATAATAATATTTTTTTAAAAACATTAATATTTTCTTACGAATTAATAAATGTATAACAGAACGAATAAGATCAATGTATTTAAAAGATCTGGTACCTACTAAAATATTACATTTATTTGTGACCATAATTGGATACCTATATAAGTGGAAAGAAAAGTTGAGAGGGGAACACACTTATTTTCACTTATTTTTCTAGGAATAACAGTCGACTAAGAGTTGAAAAAAGACAAAATCATTATGCCTTCTATAAACTCTCAATTTTCACAGAAAAAAGTTAACAGCTTTTCATTAGGTGAAGTCTTTTCAGTTGTATTTTTCTTAAAATACAAATAAAAATATACCTAAACTATTGCAATGTACCGAAAGTCCGGGAGTGGTTTTTATATCCCTTTAATACCTCCTAAAATACGATTGTTGAGATTTTTTTCGATGTCATATATACCTATATATAGGTATATATATATATATATATATATATATATATATATATATATATATATATATATATATATATATATATATATATATATATCAGGGGCGGCTAGTCAAAGGAGGCTAAGGAGGCTAAGCCTCCTCAATAATATTCCGTGTATCACTAATATATATAATAGTCAGCATTCAGCATATTCATATTAATCAAAATCATATTATTTTATGCACCTACCTTCCTGTCAACCTACATTATATAATATAATTTATTAATTAAGATAGAACCTTTACTGCATTTCATTCATTTCAAGATTTGTGGCAACGCTGCGGAGGCATGGAAAGGTATATTCTCAACGTTCATTATGCCTGCCACAGAAAAGCAAACTCACACCACTTAAAAACAAATACTCCGAATGAATACTTCATTGAAATAGAAAACCAAAACACATGTACATGGCAACACCGATAAACTCCAGCCTTATACAATGTCGACCAATCACAACTATAGAATCTCCCTGACATCGAGTAAAGTCGTTGATTGAATCGTAGTATGATCGTAATTCGTATACGTACTGTCTGATTAATGGACGCCGGAATCAACTCGCGTTACGCGTATTGTTTATAGTGAAGTTTGATTACTGAAATTAATTTCAAAAATTTCAATGGTGACTTAGTGGAATATTTGTTATGCCATAACTTTAGTGCCCTAAGTTATGAGGATAAAGTTTTGATAAAAACAAAAAAAACTAACCCCTGAATTAAACAATTTGGTGCAGCGTAACAGAAAACAAAACCGCTGTTTTAATACACGGAATTATGAGAGAAATCCTTGCCTAACCGGATCACAAGTAAAAAATAAATTATTTTGTTGGCAGTGTTTACTTTTTACTAGTGAAAATGTCTCTGTTTGGGGCCGCTTAGGATTTGAGGATTTAATTCTATACCTAGTTGAAAGTGAGGAATTTTTCACCGATAAAGTAACTTTAAATACCGCACGCGGATTAATATCTTACTTACAAGATAAGGAATTTATATATTTTTTAAACAAACAGAAATAGTTTTTCAAATCTTACAGCACAAGTTTTCAGATGTAATTTACTCACGAAATCGGCTCAAGTTTCTTTTGGAAAAAATTTCAGAATTTCGTGCAGAAGTTTATTTTAAAAAACTATTTTCTGTATTTCAAACTACTGATGATACGACTCAATTTAGCCCAAAACGAAAGAAATTCAGTTACGCAGATATGGAGCTTCACTATAAGCAAATATTTTATGAAATTTTGGATACTATTAGGGGTCAAATAGAAATAAGGTTCTCTGATTTGAAAGAACTGCATTTCTTCGACTTACTCAATAAAAATTTGTTCACCGGATTTTCGGCTAATTTTCCAGATAACCTTTTGGAAAATTTATGTCAAAAATACACTTTTTTTGATAAGGTGGCCATAAAAAGTGAACTGTGTGTTGTTTATAATGACAATGAAATTTTGGGGCACAATGAAAATCATGTGAGGACTATTAAATATCTTTTTGATAATGATTTGAATCAAGAATTACCCCAACTTTATAAACTCTTATGTCTAATTGTTTCTATCCCGGTGACATCGGCTTCCGTAGAGCGCTCGTTTTCCACTCTTAAGAGAATTAAAACTTATTTACGAAATTCAATGAGCCAGGATCGTTTGAAAAATATTAGTTTGTTGTCTATTGAAAAGGAATTGGTAAAACTTTTGGCGAAAGACAAAAAATTTTATGAGGATATTATAGATCATTTTGCTAACGTTAAAGATCGCAGAATCCCGCTAATCTTCAAAAATATATAATAACTTTTTATTTGCTCTCACCAGCTGTTAAAAAATTCGTTAAGTAGGTAGGTACCTATTATGTGAAAGAAAAAATTTGATGAATAGATGAATTGATTAATTGGCTGAGAAGAATTTTTGTGAATATTGTAAATAGGAGTTGTAGGTCTCAAGGTAGACACTCGAAAGTGAAAACAAATTAATAGCTTAGGGTGCTTGTTTCACTTTGATTTACTTTAAATTATATTGGCCTTGAAAGCCTAAAAATTTGCGGCTAAGGTGTAATTTTAACACCTCTTGTAGCCTCCTCAAACCAAAACCTCACGAGCCGCCACTGATATATATATATATATATATATATATATATATATATATATATATATATATATATATATATATATATATATATATATATATATATATATATATATATATATAGGGTGTCCCACCGGGAAAGAACGCGATCTGTATATGGAAAACTACACATAGGAAACTTTTGAAAATTTGACAGTATACTAATGTTGATAGGGGCAACTCGACTAAAATATTTTCAAGATGGTGGCACTTTCGGTTATACCGGAAGTAAATGCCAACTTGCTTATTTTAAATTGGATACCCTATATATTAATACATTTTTAAATTCTACGCAAGATTCTAGGCAGATTTCATATATTATGTCCTATACCTAAGTCTTTTTGACATATTTAGGTTTTTATGTCAAAAATGACGATTGCAAGCCCTAATATAATTATCAATTGTTCCTATAAGGATTCCCGTATCACTTACTATGGGGTGGATTCCTTATTGAAAAAGACTTGCTTTAATAGATTTTGTATAGTATTTGGATAACTAATCATACAGGGTGTTCGAAAAAAAAGATCTAAAATGGGATTGAGAGAACTGACAAAAATCAATTTTTTCAAATGGAAACCCCATATTTTTCATATTTTGTAGTATTTAGCATTTAAAAAGAAGGTAACTTTGTGTAAGGTTATCTATACCTAAAATTTGAAGTTTTCGAAATATTGCCAATTTAATATTTTTATACCTATGGCGATTTTGCATTTAATCGTTAAACAATTAGATCTAAGATAGCCACGATCGTATTTGACATTTCAAATCATCGTAATGGCACCCCTGTTAAATTATACAAACGAAGATTATTTAAACTTATTTATTATTTATGGACAATGTGATAAATTTTAAGGACATGTGATACATGTGCGACCCGATATCCTCATAAACAAAAACCATCACCAAATACTGTTAAACGAATTATAGAAAACTTCAAGAATTTTGGATCCGTAAAGGCATAAGTGTACAAAAAGAAACTAGTTGTTAAGAATTAAAATATTGAAATAGCAATTTTGGGATATTTTGAAGCATATCCAACAAAATCTTCAAGGCAGATAGCATTAGAATCAGGCTTATCTAAATCGTCAGTTCTAAGAATTTTACGGAAACACAAATATCATCCCTATGGTATCCATATTTTCATTAGTGCAGCATTTGAATGAAAATGATTTAGATAAGCCTTAAAAGTTTAAATAATTTTCGTTTGTATTAACCGGGGTGCCATTTCGATGATCTGAAATGTCAAATACGATCGTGGCTATCCTAGATCTAATTGTTTAACGATTAAATGCAAAATCACCTTAT
The DNA here is from genome assembly GCA_030704885.1 of Cynegetis impunctata. Lineage (NCBI taxonomy): Eukaryota > Metazoa > Arthropoda > Insecta > Coleoptera > Coccinellidae > Cynegetis > Cynegetis impunctata. Next base: position 151,523 of record JARQZK010004358.1, on the reverse strand, counting down.
AAAAATATTAAATTGGCAATATTTCGAAAACTTCAAATTTTAGGTATAGATAACTTCATACAAAGTTACCTTCTTTTTGAATGCTAAATACTACAAAATAAGAAAAATGGGGGATTTCCATTAGAAAAAATTAATTTTTGTCAGTTTTCTCAATCTCATTTTAGATCTTTTTTTTCGAACACCCTGTATGATTAGTTATCCAAATACTATACAAAATCTATTAAAGCAAGTCTTTTTCAAAAAGGAATCCACCCCAAAGTAAGTAATACGGGAATCCTTATAGGAACAATTGATAATTATATTAGGGCTTGCAATCGTCATTTTTGACATAAAAACCTAAATATGTCAAAAACGCTTAGACTTAGGTATAGGACATATAGTCGGGTCGGGCTGACGCCCTCAATTCAGTCATAAAATTGCAGCTACTCTTTTTTTTTTCTTCAAATGTCAGCCCGACCCGACTAATAATACATGAAATCTGCCTAGAATCTTGCGTAGCATCTAAAAATGTATTAATATATAGGGTATCCAATTTAAAATAAGCATGTTGGTATCTACTTCCGTTATAACCGAAAGAGCCACCAGTCGAGTTGCCCCTATCAACATTAGTATACTGTCAAATTTTCAAAAGTCTCCTATGTGTAGTTTTCCATATACATATCGCGTTCTTTCCCGGTGGGACACCCTGTATATATATATATTTCGCGGGTCGTATCACGACATTTAGGCACATTTAAGTAATTAAAAAATGTTTCAGAATTAAAATAAATCAACTTATATTATATTATTCTTATATAGGTATAATTTGCCTCAATATCTCACAAAACAAAAATAGTCTTAAAAAATAATAATTAAACATACTGAATCTTTGAATCCATAGATATAGGTACCTACATAGTTAATAACATATTGCTCTGCCCTTCGACTCATTAAAGCCCATAGTTCGAATACGTCATAAGTTTTATTGTACAATAATATGTCATTTTCACCTCTCGAAGTCTTTCTTATGTTTAATAGATATATGCAATGCAAAAAGTATTATAAAACTACTGATATAACCGTCCCCACAAAAATCGTTAAAATTGTCCCCATGAAAATTGTATCAACCGTGCACATTTTGACAATAACATGTCAGCATGAACGAGTTATTGTCATAGACAAAAATCAACCAACTTATTATAACCTTCAAAATATAATAAATTAGTACGATAACTTCATTAATAGTTGAGCTATATTGTAAATATATATATATATATATATATATATATATATATATATATATATATATATATATATATATATATATATATATATATATATATATATATATATATATATATATATATATATATATATATATATATATATATATATATATATATATATATTGAGGTACATACCTCAAAAATACTTAATTTTGGTTAACAAAGCACAATAGGTTTTTGTAAGTGTATTTAGAGAGCCAACACCGAGAATCGTGTCCAGAATCGCGACTTCTCAATGCATTACATATAGTTTCAGCAATATTTCAACCGTCCCCTATTGCAACCGTCCCCTGTTGCAACCGTCCCCTGTTGCAACTGGCCCTGTTGAAACCGTCCCCGTTCTACTCTACCTATACCTGATACGTGCGCACAGCGAGACAAGGTTCAGATATAAATGAAAAAAATTGTTTCTCATTTATATGTTCATAATGTATTATCATAAAGTACCTAACGGAAAAATTCATGCAATATATAAAATTCAGATAGATAAAAATGTTTCAAAAACTTATCACACTGTATTTTGTATTCAAAGTGAAACAGATAGGTACTCAACTTTCAAGTGTCTTTCAATACATTTGATCCATATACAGAATAATTCATTTTAATAATATAATCTTCTCATTCGGAAATATATTTGAGTATGAATTCTGATACAATTTGTAAAAATATACCTACATCTTACTGAGAGGAATTGAAATAAACTTCCTAAAAATACCTATAGATTTCCATTAACTTTTTTCTATGTCTTCTTTCACCATATCACTATCAGCTCATAAAATAAAATTCGATGAATTCTTACGTTCTGTCGATGTGAATCAAACGAAGTTATTCACTTTACGTTCATATTATATATCTATATACATTACCAGTAAAGAAATGAGTTAACTAAATAAATTGAGAAGCGTATCAATGTGTCGTATTCACGAAATCAGGCTCGCGAGATACCACATACCTACCTAAAGCTAAAATGTTACAAATTGAAAATACTTATATCGAATTGTGAAAATGTAAACAAGTAATAGAACTAATCGTTTTCGATTTAATTATAAACAAAACGGAAGTTATTTAGATATATTATCTATCTCCTTATCTAATTCATCAAGAGTTTCTAATTTTAACATTCCCAGCCAGTATAAAGATCCGTTAAAAGCAGGAATCTGATAGTCGGCTAACAAAAACAACTAAAGGAACGTGAAAGATATACCTACCATAACTAATTGGCCCCCATGATATTGTAAATTCAGAAAGGTGCCTCAACCCATAAATACTGCGATTCTCTATTGGATTTTCGCAGCACCTTCTAATTTCATGGTCTAGCACTGGCACTGGTCGATTCGGTTCTTCCCCTTTGCAATCTACCGTCCCCTCCCTCTATATATCTATTCTAATTAGACCATTTTTCTTTTGAAGTGCCGAGTTTCGCCGGCAGCCGGGCCCGATTTTTGTAATTTGTATTTCACATCGTCCCTAGAAATGGGATGAGGAGGTTCGACGGGGAGTTTGTGAGCGAATTGGAAAAGTAGGTACCCAGAAAAATTAGATTCGTTCTTCATGATTATATCGATGCAATTCAGGGAAAGTGCTGCTATTTATCACCTTTAGATCGTGTGTAAGATTTGGGGTTTATAAGTAAAAGAACATTTATCTGTAGGATGGTATGCATTATGCATCCCTAAATATCCCCTAAAATTTACACTTGAAAATTACCTTAAGTGAGTAATTTTATGTCGATACTACTTTTTAGGCGTATTTTCCTATGACATACATAGGTAGTTGATGGAAGCCGTAATAATTTAACATGATGAACAAAAACTAAATTTGAATTTACTACGTTTATCACAAAAAAACTTTGAAAAATATAACACTGCGATTGCAATTTCGGTCATTAGACCATCATCGGGCAGATTGAGTTAAGAACTGAATACATCATTATAGATTTGCGCTTACAGGTGGGAAAGAATTATTACAGGTACCTAAATAGACAAGAGGAACATATTTCAAGAAGGGCTAATCGAGTGGAATTCCCAAATTGGTACAATACAATGTTCTTAGAAAAATCTTCATTGTTTGAATACTAAATGTAGGAGAATATATCAAGTCAATCTGGTCGTTCAAGTTCTAGATATCTTTTTCATTATGATTGAGTTCAAAAATTTCTAATGATTCTAAGTAAGTAAGTTTGGTTCCTTTCGGTGAATTGTGCATGATTTGAAAATGACATAGGTACCTACTATTGCAATGTATCGAATGAAAGCAGTCAGGTACAGTAGTAGTTTTTTAATTTATTTTAGACATCGTAGACTACGATTTTCGAAATATTTTTCATGTCTATATATATATATACATATATATATATATATATATATATATATATATATATATATATATATATATATATATATAGGTATATATATATATTTTTTTTTTAATTTTAAATTTTTTAAGCTATACTAATATATTTTAACAGTCATTGCTGCCTTCTTCAGGGTCTAAAAAAAAACAAAATACTATGTAACAAAGTACAACTTCAAGAGTTCAAGGGAAAACTGTTTTCTTGTTTGTTGCAGTTTTCTCTTCAATAATTGTTTTTCTTAATTTTTTGTATATTGGTTAGTTTACTGGCTTATCAGTAGCTGTAAGTGGTTATAAAACTTGAAGTTATAGGTACTTTGTTACATAGCTTTTTGTTTCTGTTTCTAGACTCTGAAGAAGGTAGCAATGACTGTCGAAATATATTGGTATAGCTCAAAAGATTCTTCTTTCAATGCCCCATTAACCTTTGTTAAACTTTATTAAATTTTTCGGCAATTAATACTTTCAATTATTTAAATATATATATATATATATATATATATATATATATATATATATATATATATATATATATTTATATATATACCTACAGTGTGGACCACCAGGAACTGGATCGATCGATATCTCAGAAACTGAATGTAGGAAATATTGGAAATTTTGGAAACTGATAATTATATTAGGACTTGCTTTCGTCATTTTTGACATAAAAACTTAAATATAAAACGATTGGACTTAGGACAAGATGCATAAAATCAGCCTAGAATCTTAGGTAGAGTTCAAATATATAATATCTATATAAGGTGTCCCATTTGAAATAAGCGACTTAGGGTCTATTTCCGGTATAACCGGAAATGCCCAACAGATGAAATAATTTTAGTCCCTAAGACATCAAGCAAGTTTCCAAAATTTCAAATTTTTCCTAAATTCGGTTTCTGAGATATCGATCGATACATTTCCTGGTGGTTCATCCTGTATATATAAAATTATTCTTTGTCCCGGTACATACATATTTGCATCTCCAGCGGCCGCCATCGGGTCAAATGAGTTGAAATTTGGTATTTAGGAAAATGTTGGTATTGCTGCTCTGATTCGGAACCCCATGTATCAATTTTAGGCTCATTGTGTTTGATATAGATATATGTATATAGGTATATATATATATATATATATATATATATATATATATATATATATATATATATATATATATATATATATATATATATATATATATATATATATATATATATATATATATATATATATATATCAATTACTTGATGCAGTTATTATTTTAAGTTAGTATAAATAAGGAATATATGTGAAAGCAGTCAGTAATTTATTACCAAAATTAGATAGTGAACAATTGACATTTGAATTTAATATATATGATATTCTCTGAGAAGCATCACCTCTTACTACCCGAAAAAGATTTTCCTCCAGATGCACCAAACGACGCCCTTAGTCTCTATAAAGTTTCAACGGTCCCAAAGATCTGTTTTTGACAGGCGAAATGTTATTTGTGAGTTCCACGCACCCAGCCAGAAGGGCTGGAAGGCTCAATTTGGGCGAACGCGACTTGGGAATATGAAGATGAGGATTTATTAGATTCAATAAAATATAAAAATCTCTCCGCTGTGAAGGAAAATGTAATGTCAACATTAATAAAAATTTAGAGATCGCTCGAGGGTGTTTGCTTCGCTTCTCACAATTCACACATACATAACTGGCAAAAATATTTGTTGTCAGTCGTTGAGAAGTTAGGGGAATATGCCGTGATTTTTCATGGCGGAATATTGGCAAAGCATGTCACATGATCAATATTTTTAGTAACAAGACACAGGCATATATATTCATCTGATATAGTCAATTTTGAAATACACGGTGGTTTATTCAAAACTTTAAGGGTGTACTTAGTTGATATCCACATAGTAGGTACTTGAGCTCAACAAAACTATTGGAACTACCGAAACATTTTCCTATAATAATAGGTATACTTATAAATAATTAAAATATAATAAGAATGTTTTATTCGATAGTTGTTCAAGAACTTCAAGATTTATTTATATAATTAGACCAGAGTTTATAATTAAATACACTTTATTCAAGATCAAGAAGGTTGTAGTCTATACTATATATCAGTAATGTCATCATCGAGTATCACCGAACAATCCCCTTCTTCATCACAATCAGAACATAGATTTTATAGAAGTGGCCTCTATTAACCACACAACATATATTACCCGCTCCCCTTTTTTTATGTACAAAGTACAAACTATATAAAATATAAACTATATAAAAAGTACAACTATTCTAGAACATAATCTTTAAGGCGGCCGGTAGGTACAATAGTTCTACCAGATGACCTGATGGGTGGAATGGAATTTAATCCAGATTTATTATCACTGGCTGCAACTGCATTTTGATCATAGTCTACATCAGAAAAATCATCACATAATGATTGTTTGAAATCCAAGTTAGTTTTATTAATAAACTTTCTATTTCTCCTATAAACATTACCATGAAGGTCTTCGATTAAGTATGATCTATTATTATATGTATTTATTATCATTCCCTTCTTCATCACAATCAGAACATAGATTTTAAAGAAGTGACCTCTATTATTTTGACAGACCACACAACATATATTACAAAGAATAATGTAAATAAAAATTGGGATTTTGATTCTCACTTTATTTTGTTGAATATAATAATTGTTTCGCCAAACATAGTGGATTCTTTAGATGAGTAATTCAAACTAATTTTCCAAATGGAATATCTTACCTAAGAATATAGAAATGGGAAATACAAATGAGGTTGGGGAAACCTAAACATAATATATAGGTAGGTAAATAAAAGTATAAAAGTGGTTATTAAGCTACAGTTCCATCGGAGGAACAATGTGAAACATTGTGGAACATTTTTGTTACTGTTGCGTGTTTCCGAAAATGTTCCCAAATGTTCCTAAATGTTCCTTAATATTTCTTTATGTTTCGGCAACAAATATTGATTGTTCTATTAAATAATATGCAACTATTGACAAATTTAGTTGCTTCAGAGGAAACAAGAAGTTTACGTATTTTGCCATAAGTTCCTTTTTTTGGCAACAAGGAGAAACAATTCAGCAACAAAATGTTCCTCAGGTGGAACTGTAGCTTTAAACATAACAGGTAAAAAGATTCATGCACTAAACTAAATTTAACAAGGGAGAATTATTCATATCTAATTAATCATTCAATAAATTATTCGAAATTTTCCTAATATTGATTTCCAAGGCTTCTAATAAATTAACTTCATAGCCTTTCTCCTTTGAATGTATTATTTTGAATTCGTTATTGCAGCTGTCATTATTTTCCAGAAGATGTGATGAATATGTCTAATTTGTTTTTTTCTTATCGTAACTTCTTTTTTCTACGACCGTGCGTTTAAACCCACTTTCCCGCACGCATTTTAGTTTTGAAAGTGTCACTTTCCCGCACTAGTGCGGGAATGGAATAGCGGGGATTTTTCCCGCACGCTTTTATTAAAGAAGAAACTGAATAATGATATGTCTCTATGCTATGCACCGAACGCCACCGACGACGTTACTATGGAAACGACATGTGAATTAACATAGTATGTCATTAGTATCAAATTATTTAATAGGGTAAAGAGAGGATAGGTGGACCAAGATGAGTGACGGACCACCACTGATATTTCGTAAACTACGGCAACGTCGATATTTTCTGCGGGAGCACATCTCTGTTATAGCACCTGTAGACATAGAGAAACGCCATTGTTGTTTATTTTGATGTGTTTCAGAACAAATATTTAATATTTTTAGTTTTTCTAGTGTGACAAATTTATGTGCAAATATTTGTGATAGAGTTTGCAACCAGCTAGGTAAGTTATATTGCCAAATTGGGTCATACCCATAACCATAAGATATCTGAAATTTATTCCTAACTTAAAATGTTTCGATTTAATCGATTCAGTTACAATAAATCAGGTGGTCCATCTCTCCTCTCGAAAAAGGAGAGATGGACCAGTCTATAGGAGGATAGATGGACCTGGTGTTTAACCATATGTTGTGTTTTAGACAAATGCCTAATACGTATAAGCGCAAGGTTAATGCACCCCCAAGAGGATTATGGTCAGCAAATGATTTGGAATCAGCCATAATTGCGGGCAGAGAAGGTGCCATGAGTGTTAACCAAGCGGCTATACATTTTAAAATACCAAACACTACACTTAAACGAAGAATAAAAACCAATAATACAGACAAACTAAACAGATTAGGGCCGGATTCAATGCTTGGAGTAAACGCTGAATCGAAACTTGCCAATCACATTAAAAAGCTTCAAAAAAATGGTTTCTGCCCTACAAGACAGGAAGTTCGACAAATGGCTTACAATTTGGCAGTAGAGCTAGGAATTAAGAATATATTTAACGAAAATTGAGGTGAGTAACTGCTTACACGCTATACAGAAAAATAACATATTTTAACTATTAGGCAACTGTTTTTTTTAAATTATTTTAGGTGAGGCTGGACAAAAGTGGTTGGAATCATTTCTGAGAAGAAGATCTGACATTGTTGTTAGAAAAGCTGAAAACGTCTCAGTTGCTAGGGCTATGGAAATATCCAAAGATGTAGTGCATTCTCATTTTAAAAATCTGGAACGCGTTTTAACAGAAAAATCACTTTTTGATAAACCGAGTAATATTTTTAATTGTGATGAGACCGGCCTTCAATTAAACACTCGGGCTGGTGAAGTATTGGCGGAAAAGGGGTCAAGATTACAGGAAAACAAAGAAAAAGGAAGATTGGATCCAATGCATTATATGCAAGCGATGGCTCCACGAAGGCTGTACGAACTTTGAATCCATGTGCCATGCTTGTGGTATGAATGTAGCTAAGAAAAAACAAGATGTTGAGGTGATCCATCTATCCTAGTATATGCAGTCCATCTATCCTCCGACTTGGAGGAGAGTCGGTCTAATGTAATGTTATATTAAGTTTGTTACCATGTTCTTCAAAATAGTCGTTATAACCAAATTTTACTTTAGGTTTAAAATATTAACATCACTTTATATTTTACCAATTTTGTTAGGTTTATATATGCTTTAATAAAGTTTTAGTTGCGACATTTCTAAACCGTGGTCCATCTCTCCTCTCTTTACCCTATATCAAATTTGATCTGTGTGTTGAAATCTAATCGATCTCGTATAAGCGTTTGTAGAAAAAATAATATATCAAATAAAATTATATTATATATTATATTATATATATTATATCAAATAAAATTCTCTGTACTACAAATGACTTAAAACCGTTGCCGTCACCGTCATCGTTATCTTTATGCGACCTGCAACCGATGCCATCCTCATCGACGTCACCTACCTTCCAGTTGAAACCAAATAACTCCACTGGACCGACAATTCTTACTAGTCTACAGAATGCAACAAATTGTGTTTTCAATAATAATATTTATAATAATTAGTAGTTTTTAGTTAAAGTTTTGTATATTATTATGTTTGTTGGAATAAAATAATTTTTGAAAAATGAGTTGGTATACTTTTTTGTATATACGGTCGTAGAAAAAATAATGTTCCTAACTCATGCGTAAAGTGTCTTTCCCGCACTTGACTGCTTGCCCGAACTCCGCTCCGCGTCGTTCGGGTCAACTGCAGTCGCGTGCGGGAAAGTATCACTTTCCGCACTTGTTAGGAAAATAACTATTACATGCTCAGATATTTTAAATCCGATGTTTCGGCCAACATAAACCATAGGACACGAACAAGTTAGTTAATAAATACCTAATTTACTTTTTTCGATAGTTTTTTAGTAATTCAGTCACTTATATTGACTAATTAAATGATTGAGTTAATGTTTCTCAGTGCAGTTTTTATTCATAGGACCCCACACTAAGACGCTGGAGAAAGGTTGTAGTTTTACCTTGAGCGGAGGCAGATTCATTAGCTTGTATTACCTACATTGATTTCTTATAACAGGCGAATGACTCATGCATGAGTTTATTTTCTCTGCTCGATTTAAAAGTTGTATAGCATATTTTTGGAATGAGAAAGGAATAAAACTATCAGAGTAGTCGACGAATTCAAATCAAACTCCACCCAAAAAAATCTGGTTTATATTAGTTGGGTGTATTAATGTATTTATATTTGATGATTGAAGTTGAATTGTGATGTAATTAACTCAGATTGAATAAGGTGGGGTACGTCCTAAACTCCATCGATCCCTATTATTATAATGAAATAATTCCGATTTGGTAAACATTTTTCGGCCGAAATATTCTAAATTTGATAACTCAAGAACGAAATTACATCTAATAATTTTTAATACCTAATATTCACTGAATCGTTAATTTTATAGAATGACTCATGTATATGCATGAAAGTTAATATATAGTGTGTCCCACGGCGCTCAAGACAGGGAATCTCGGAACCCGGGAGTAGTAGAGAATTGTAATTTTGGGGTTGTAAATTAAAGCAATTGGGTGCAGTTGTTTTTGATATTATGTTACTCAATGATCTTTTTGTTTTGGGCCACGTGACATCGTATTCAAAATTATTAATGGGGCACCTGTATATTTTGGAAATTCTATATTCCTTCCGAGAATATTATTCCAACAAACTGTCACCTAAAACTACTAATTCAATAACTACAGTTACTTCACTATCTTTTGTCCCGACTATTATAACAAAGTCTGAAACAAGCCAAGGATTTCAAAGTTCTTTGACTACGTTAAAAAAAAATGAATGATTATTTTAACTTTGCCTCGTTTTAGTCATCACAAAAAATATAGAACTGTTGAAATATGTATGAAAGTGACCCTAAACTTAAATTATTTGGTAATTGCTCGTTTCAGACGTTTGTTATAATCGTCGTCAGACAAAGGATAGCGAAGAACCTGTAGTTCTTAAATTAATCGTTTTAGACCACAAGTGTGATAGTTTATTTTCTCGGAAGAAACATGAAAATGTTAAAATAGACAGACTATCCCAATTATAATTTTGAATATGATGTCACGTGACCAAAAATAATAATGTTCCTCCGGTGGAATTATAGCTTGAAGGGTGACAAGTAGAAACAGTCAACATTTGTTGCCGAAACATAAAGAAATTTTAAGGAACAGTCAGGATCATTTTGGAACATTTACGGAAACATACAACAGCAACAAAAGTTCTTCAATGTTCCTCTCTAAGAGCCACTTACATTATTTTGGTAGTTTATAAACGGATTTTGTTGGTAATTTTATTTTTAAGTGGCAATACTGATTTCACGTCACCCACAAACATTTGACAGTCCGTCGAAACAAACGGACGCCGGCACATCCAGTCGAAGTTTTTGGCACTAAAAAGTATGTATTTTGCTTCAGTTAACTTGTTTTTTGTTATTATATTGTAAATAAATACAGGTAAATAGAATGTAGATTGAGTTTGTGCATACATTTGGCCTTGCCAACTGCGTGAAAACTATGCCGCAAAAGTTTTGATATTGTTTTCATTTTAAAGGTTATATTTTTTCGAAGAATGAGTTATGAAAGAGCCTGGTGAATGGGCCTAAAAACAGCTGGCTCTTTAATAACCGGCTCTTTCATAGCTCTGCATTTGAATAGAGTAAATCATATAAAATATTAATAAATATGCATTTTTTTTGATATAACATTATTATTACCATTTAATCCGTATCATCGGAAATGATGAGACCATTTTCTGAAGCAGGCCAAGACAAAGCACGATGTGCAATTATAGAAAAATGTCATCCACAATCGTGACTGACACTCCCAAAAAGAAAAACTTATAAGAGAAAGAGGGTAGTGTAAAAAATTTTTATAAAAAAAAATTACCATAAAAACAGTCCTTAAAAACCCTTAATAAAAACTGCGTACTGCAAGATGACTGAATCGTAATGACAATCGTATTTGCTGAAGTGAGAGAAAAATTGCTCGTAGCAAAAAAACTCAAAAACAAATAAAAATAGCGATGATCATATGAAAACTGTGATTAAGATTGCAGTTTCAGTGCAAAATTTTCTGATTGGGCCCATGAATCCTGTGCATTAAGGAAGAATTCAATTTTTTTTGCAAGACATATTTATAATTTTAAAAAAACTACATTATATACTCCAAAGTTCCTAAAGAGCCTGAATATATGATAGGTATGACAGAATATTATTTTAATATTAAAGCGTTTGTTAGAAATACCTAAAATGAATGATAAAATCAAAATTTTCATTAGTTTTTAAAAAAGATTTGTTAGAATTGTCTTCCTGTTTTTTCTGTAATAGTGCAATTATTATTATTTTGCATAATTTTCACATTTACACTTCATTATACAGACTGGCTCTTTCATAAATTTTAGTTTTTTTTTTTTTTTTTTAAAGGGGCTGATGAGACACAGGCGACTGTTCCCCTGTGTTCCATCATCTACCCTCATGGGTTCGTAAACTTAGTACATATACCCAGAATCACGTAGTATCTTCGTCAAATTGTAATGAAATTGTAATGGGACAATCACAAACACCCAAGGACACGGTGGGAATCGAACCCACCAACTCCGTCAACGAAGACTGCATAGCGTTACCTATACCTCTCCGCCACGGAGCCTCCAACTTTTAGTTGCTCTTTCAATACCGAAATGTTATGAAAGAGCCAAAAGACACAGTTTAATAAAATGAATATTTCGTTGATTTTTCCATATTGTTTCAGGTTTTTTCGTGAAAAACTATCTACTTAAATAAATGAACGATAATTGAAGAAAAAAATATCTTCATTTCTTTCATCAAATGTATCTTTTTTTACTCCGTTTATAGTAAACTGGCTGTTTCTTGCCACTTCTCCCCTACCTATTCCTTAAAATATGCTTTGAAATATACAGTACGTAATTGAAAAACATTTCAATTTCCCATTAAACGATTGAACCCTATGTGCATTCCAAATTGAAATAAGCCGTTGACACGCGGCTGTTAACTATATGATATCACATCTACTCGTGCCGTTTATATGCAATAAACGATGACAAACACACGATTTTATTGCTCTATTTTGTATACAAGCGCAGCGTATTCAGGTTTACAAGCAGCCAGCGTGTGTGTTGTTATACAAAGGAAAAAAACGTTGCTCTAAACTGTCGTACTTCAAAATTGCTTTACTATATTACACAATATGCTTGTGTATAATATCCGAGCGAAAACATTAATAAAATATTCACGGACTTGAATGAGTTTACTAATGGGACTCGAAACAAATCCCTGCTTATTGATCTGAACACGGAAAACGCATAAAAATATATTTCGAAAACATAAACTAATAAATTCTGTCTGCGGTAAATTTTCTGACACTTCACGGTCTTATCCACTTTACGTGTTTCGAATGGTTTTTGCTGCTTTTGTTTTTTATTGCCTTTGTTTTGAGAACTCGGATAAGCTATACAAGCGAACTAATTTTTCGTGCGTTGCTGTATCGATACGAAGTCAAATAAAGTTAATTAATTGGGCAGAACTATCTGAGACCATTTGTGTGGTTAGATAAATCAGGGTTACTCTCGGACTGGTACAATTCGTGATACAAAAAACGGAACGCATTGCTTGGAAATCACTACTCACTGAAGAAAATAATCCGTTGTGAATACCGAAAGATAACTATATTATACCAAGCGTTGTGGTCAAATGGGCGCCAATCACTACATTCATCAAATATTACCACTACAAAATAGTATGATCCAAACAATAATGAATACTGAAGCTTAAAGCATCAAGTACTTTTCCTGTTTGGTTATTATTTACCACTACAAACAAGTAACTCCTACTTGTCGATTTGTTCTCATTTATCGGTGGCATGGAATACTACATAACAAAATGAGGGTATTGCCTAGCATTTATATGACAATGTATACAACTACCTTTCTATTTTTGTCCATAAATCTATGATTATTATTTATCTGCACTGATGTAATATCAGAGATTTTTGCAGGTTCATTATATAACTTCACTAAATGAGTATTTCATACGTACTATGTTGTTTTTCGGAAACAGAACCAATTTTAATTATGTAATAAAAGTAAGACAATGTTTACAGGCTGGTTTATTCAACTTTAGAAACTTTAAATAAAGCTGAACATGACGAAAAACGGCCGAGCGCGTGAGAGTAGTTGAAGAGTGGGGGTAGAGCAGCAGGCAAGGAGAAGTATGACATTCGAAAGCATCGGCATTTTGAACATGACAGTAATTTCTAAACGTTGTCAGATAATAATTGTAAACCCCCACTCTTCAACTACTCTCACGCGCTCGGCCGTTTTCTGTCATGTTCAGCTTTATTTTTGACATATTTCTCAGCGTTTTTATGAAAAACCAAGATGAACGTTTTGAACTATGAGAATTCTACTTTCAAAATCTTTTTAGTAAATTGAAATCGGACCATACCTGTCGCATTCAGGTCTGCTGGAAAATTGCATAGTAACATAATCAAATGGCCACAGATCAAAAACTATGCATCGGACAGTTTTTGATCTTCGCAAAAATGAAGTTTATATCAATAACTAATACTGGCCGGAGGATCTACGCTACAACTCAAAAAATAACCGAGTTAAAAATTTTTGAAAAAACTGCATTTTGGACGGTTTTTTCCGACGTTCTCTTAAACTAAGGGTCTGATCGAGTCGTCCGACCTCTCATTTTTTTCGTCTTTTCATTTTCTACAATAAGTCTATTGACACTATCACGATTACTCTGATAGTTTCAATTTTATAAGCAAACAACTAATTTTTTGCATAAAATTGTTAATAACAAAGATATAAATAATAAAGTCGAGTGAAAAACATATCACTATATCATACGGAACTATTTCACAAACAATGGCGGAGCTGGTTTTCTTCTAACACTTTTTACATGAAAAAATCTCTGTAGCTTGGCCTAAACAGGAAAAATATATAAATAAAAACACAAATATCTACATAGAAATTGCATTGGTTGGTGAAATTTATCCAAATTTTGCTACCCAGATTTCAGCTCATTTGGTCATTTGGTTCGGTGGGATATGCTGAAGATGCCAATTATACGGAAAAAAAAAGAATATATATATATATATATATATATATATATATAAATATAAATATAAATATATATATATATATATATATATATATATATATATATATATATATATATATATATATATATATATATATAATATATATATATATATATATATATATATATATATATATATATATATATATAGATATATAAATATAATATATATATATATATATATATAAATATAATATATATATATATATATATATATATATATAATATAAATATATATATATATATATATATATATATATATATATATATATATATATATAGGTATAAGTTTAATCAACTGACTAATTGTATTTATGGGATTTTACGAATTTTGGGAATGCATCAGTCACTGAAACAAGCGTACCTACTCTTTTTCTTAAGCTCTGGCTTTCGGAAATCTTTATTTTTCCTCCTTCAGGAGCAGCTGTAAACAGGTCCAATAAAGTAAAAAATGATAAATGTTAATAAAAACACTTACAATTGCAGAATTTGTTCACAGTTGGAAATAATGCTCTCGAACATATTAAAATAACAGGAGCATGGTCCATTGCCAAAGGTAAGAAACAATTCAGGTCAAAGAAAACAGAGTATGTGATTTTCAGAAGTGTGAATTTGTCTTTGACCTGAATCGTTTCTTTTCTTTGGCACTGGATTGTGCTCCAGTTGTTATTTTAATATGCTCGAGAGTATTATTTCCAACTGTGAAGAACTCCTTAAATTTTAAATTTTTGTATTTTCAATTTTTTACTTTACTGGACCTGTTTACAGCTGCAACTGACGAGGGAGCTTAAGAAAAGGAGTCCGTTTATTTCATTGACTGCATACCCAAATTTCGTATAATCCCATATATATATATATATATATATATATATATATATATATATATATATATATATATATATATATATATATATATACCTATATATACCTATATATATATATATATATATATATAGATATATATACCTATATATATATATATATATATAAATATATATATATATATATATATATATATATATATATATATATATATATATATATATATATACACTCACCGACTTAAAATTCGGGACAGCCAAAATTTTGATGAAATTTAATGTATGATAACTTTTTTCTCCATTGTCCGATTTAAATGTTTTTTTCTTCAAAATGTAGATAAATTTTTCTAGTTTGAGTAACGTTATTCAATTTCGAAAAAAAAGTTCACATGTAGAAATATAAGGGAAAATGGCTAAGAGCTATTTTTCCCTAAAGTTTGTAACACGCTGTAGAGTAATTCTGCGAGCTAAACTCCAGTGTATATATTTTTCTGCAGAATCTGATTCATTTTTAATATTTTCCTTTTCAATTCGTCCCGATATCGTTCTCGGTTGAAGAGATACGATTTTTTTAAGAAAACATTACACATTTTGCAATGTAAAAGTCTAAGAAAGAAAAGTCTATTTACTCGATGCTGTCTGAGGAGCTGAGGCCCTGTTGCCGGTCTTCAGACACTTAAGTTCGCTTCAGTGAGTCTTCTTCTTATTGTAATTTCATTGATATTAACTTGACGGACTATTTCAAGTTCATTCCTTATCTCTACCGCACTGGTATGTCGATTTCTTAAAACTGAGACCCTTATAAAGCGATCATCAACGACAGAAGTAGCACGATTTCTTCAAGATCCATGTCTTCTACCATAACTTGCGGTCTCTCAAAATCTTGCCACGCCTCTTTCCACGCTAGATTTTGTGAAACCCATTATATTCGCCACTTCTCTGTAGGAATAACCAACATCATGAAGAGCAACAGCTCTAGCTGAATCTTCGGATGACAAAGGCATCGCGAAATGAAAAGTAGATACGGAATTCACAAGCCAAATGTTTCCAATATTCGAAATGTCAGATAGAACTAGTTAACGAATGCGGAGTAAGTTTCTATGGGGAAACCGAAAGATTCCAAAACAAACCATCACTGTTGCAAAATGTGTAATTGTTTTCTTAAAAAATTCGTCTCTCTTCAACCGAGAACGATATCGGGACGAATTAAAAAGCAAAATATTAAGAATGAATCAGATTCTGCAGAAAAATATATACACTAGAGTTTAGTATTTGTGGAATTCTGGACTTCCATTAAGAAAGGAAAAAATAGCTGAAAAATTAAATTCAATGAATTAGTAGTATCTGAAAAGAGAAATGAAATAAGATTAGTAAATACTAAGTTGGAAAATGGTGAAAAAATAAAATTATACAATATACACAAGTGTATATTGTATAATTTTATTTTTTCACCATTTTCCAACTTATTATTTACTAATCTTATTTCATTTCTCTTTTCAGATACTACTAATTCATTGAATTTAATTTTTCAGCTATTTTTTCCTTTCTTTTCTTGCCATTTACTAATCAAATTTTCTTTTCTTTTATTTTTGTTTCAGATATATTTTTATAGACAATGGAAGTCCAGAATTCCACAAATACAGAAGAAACATTGTCGAAACCATTCAAACTAACACTAGAGTTTAGATCGCAGAATTACTCTACAGGGTGTTACAAACTTTAGGGAAAAATAGTTCTTAGCAATTTTCCTTTATATTTCTACATGTGAATTTTTTTTTTCAAAATTGAATAACATTACTCAAACAAGAAAAATTTATCTACAATTTGAAAAAAGAACATTCAAATCGGACTATGGAGAAAAAAGTTATCATACATCAAATTTCATCAAAATTTTTGCTGTCCCGAATTTTAAGTCGGTGAGTGTATATAAATTATATATATCTATATATATATATATATATATATATATATATATATATATATATATATATATATATATATATATATATATATATATTTATTTTTATTGTTTTTGTCTGTGAACTATTTTTATCTTTTTTATATTTATTAGCAATAGCAGGCTTGGTGAATCTCAAAAAACTCGATTTTATTAAAAATAAAAAGTTGACGTTTCGCCACGACATTCGTGGCTTCATCAAAAGTTTTGATGAAGCCACGAATGTCGTGGCGAAACGTCAACTTTTTAAAAAAATCGAGTTTTTTGAGATTCACCAAGACTGTTATTCCTAATAATCATCAATGTATATATATATATATATATATATATATATATATATATATATACATATATAATATATACTTATTAATATTTAAAATTCATTAAAACATATAATTCAAAGAAAAACAGAAATATCAAATAGTCAAAAAGATAAAACTTCGCATACCACCGTAAAACCCGCCATCAATATGAATATTCATCCGCCTGGAAAACTCACTACCATTTTCCGAAATAAAAAAAATACAACCCAATTTGCAACGACGCGCAGGATGGAAAAGCGGCCTACGTATCACGTGTAATATTTTCCGCATTACGGTATGCAATAGTCTGGCTTATAAATATAACAGGCGGGGGCTGAAACTTTAGTGGCACATTGTGGTTATTGAATTGATCAATTTAGTCCCAGCATGGACCGTTCCGGAACGCACCTCGCAACATTCACCGAACCGAACCGCTGAGCCAGACACGATCTATACGACCCATCAGGCCACAGTAAAAGGGGCCTTATTATGTAGTAAACGGAAAAAGAAAAGCGCCCGAATGTTCCTTATATTCCTTCGACATATTGTTATGCTTCATTACACATTCAAATATGCCCGCTGGTTGATCGGCGTTTTCCTTCAGATCAGTGGTTCCCAACCTGGGGCTAATTACTCGGCAAGGGGTGAAACTGGATTTTCTAAGGGGTAAAGTTTTTATTGTTGTTAAATTATAACGCGGTCAAAAAGATGCGAATTAGAACGTAATATAACTCTTGGATACGGTTATAGTAATTACCACAGATTCTCGAAATTTCCTCCAGATCTGAACTTTCTGACGGGTGAAGACAAGATGAGTTTTTATTGTTGTCAAATTATCACGCGGTCAAAAAAGCCTACATACTTACGACTTACGACTTTATATAACTCTCGGATACGGTTACAGTAATTACCAGAGATTCTCAGAATTTCCTTCAGATCAGTGGTTCCCAACCTGGAGGCAATTACGTAAACTTCTGAGTGGTAAAGATAAGTTAAATTTTCATTTTTGTTAAATTATAACGCGGTCAAAAAGACCTTGATGCGACTTACGACGTAATATAACCCTTGGATACAGTTATTACTAGAGATTCTGTAAATTTCATCCAAACCATTTGGAATCTAGTTTTCGAAAATTAGTAAAGGAAGAAGCTCGACTGGCATGAATCTTTATGCTGTAGCAGTTAAAAGTTTTTCACTTTTCATATCAGAAGTAGTGCGACAAATACTGCAGTTTTTTAAGATCTATAAATAAATTGGAAGGAAAATGTGACGCCTTGTTGTATCACTCATAGATGTGCTTAGACTTTATTTCTGAAAAAATTACTTCCGGTTGAACCGGAAATACCCTCAACTGATGTCCGGGGATCGAGTAGGCCATAAGTGAGGTCCACCTTAACCAATCTAACTATCTCTGCACTTTACTGATAGAGACTCACAAGCAACAACCGTAAAATGCCAATTTTTGATGAATTTTTCACTTATTGTTTTGAATTTTCGAAAACCATCAATGATATTCTCAGGAATGTTCAGGGAACATTTGCCGTATTGTTTATAAACATCCTGTATATACCTATATATAAATATATATATATATATATATATATATATATATATATATATATATATTTATATATAGGTATATATATGTATATATATATGTATATATATATATATATATATATATATATATATATATATATATATATATGAATATATATATATATATATATATATATATATATATATTTATATATATATATATATATATATATATATATATATATATATATATATATATATATATATATATATATATATATATATATATATATATATATATATATATATATATATATATATATATATATATATTTATACACAGGGTTGGGATAAAGTAAGGAACCAAGTAAATATCTTCTGAACGAAAAGAACGATATTTATGAAATTTTGCAGGTAAGTGCAATGACGCAAAATGCATCTGATGTACAATTGTTTGTTGATAATATACTTCCGGTTGAACCGAAAATACCCTCAACTTTTTTAATTCATATGGGACCTCCTGTATATCTTTGCAGATGTTGAAAGAGCTTGTGATTTATAATTCATACATACTGGGTTTAGTGTTAAAAATCTGTACCTATAGACGAGGAATTATGGCACGTATCAACTTCTTTCGAGTTTTTTACATTTTCATAAAAAAACGTTCAGATAAACAAATTGATGTTGTGTGTATGCATATGTATTAAGTATTAAACATCAGATGCACTTTTTGCCATTGCACTTAACTTCAAAATTCCATAAATATTGTCTTTTTCGTTCAAACGATATTTACTTGGTTCCATACTTTATCCCAACCCTGTATATATACCTATATATATATATATATATATATATATATATATATATATATATATATATATATATATATATATATATATATATATAGACTTCCTACAGTTCTTTATCATGTAACCGTTTCATTAAAGAGATTTATTTTCAATATTAGGGATGGAAACTGCTATGATTATTATATTCCATTGAAATCTGAAAGAAGCTTTATACGGGATTGGGTACTGTTTAACAAGATAATTAATATCCTCTGATTTATCTCTCAATTGTAATTACCTTCTTTTAATCTAAATAGTACAGACCCTCATAAAATAGACGGCAATAAAGTTTTCTTGTTCTCAATGGAATATTGCGTGTCCCTTTGTGCTACAAAGCTAACCATTACATGACAATGTACGATAAATCAATTATCCAATTAATTAAGGTATTAGGTAGTTGGGTTTCTACGAAAGCGGAAGAGCAATATTTATGGCACAACTCAGTGTAACACAAAATATCTGGGAAATGTTAAAATTATCGTTTACTATGGAATAGCCGATTTTAACCTTTGATCATGAGCGTAGTTATGTTAAGTTTTAATGACATTTCTAAATATTTCAGAGTGAATATACTTCGCTATAGGTATGTACCTACCTTTTCATTTTATTTTTCACTTGCATATTATTTGTTGATTTCACTATAAATACACTCATTATGCCCTAGGGTGTTATGAGCGGGCATTATGGATAATAACGCCCGCTCATTGTACGAGGACAACTGAAGCAACTTCTATTGATTAAATACTTCATAATCCTTGTCGTATACGACTCTGGATTTCTCCGGCAATGAATTATTCGCAGCTTTGACTGCATTTTCTATGATATTCTTGGGTAAATTCATTTTCATTTCCATTATTTCTATAAGACTACACAAAGAAAGCAGCAATGACATTCACTAAATATGATGACAAAAATATTCATGAATGTCAAAATATCAACAAATGACCTGCCTACTATGAGAAGGAAAACGGAAAGTATAGGAGCAATGAACCGATTTTAAAATCGATTTTTCATTATAAAAGTTTTTCGTGAAAATAAAATGCACCACGTGCGTTACTAGATGCCTGATGGTACATACTTGGTACATAAATAACTATTTCAACTTTATTATATTACCTACTCTTCTGATAAAGAAAAAGAAAATATAATTATTTTCTCATAAATCTCTTCTCATTTATAAACTGATGATATATAATACGTTGAAAGTTCACTTGGAAAAATGATGATTAATCAAATCAATCGTGCAGCAAGTTTCAGGAGACATGACGACATAATATTCCCATTCATCCTTCGAGCGAAAATGTTTGAAAATTCGACACTTGTAACATACCTGACGGAAACAATAAACAGTCTCCTTTGCTCTTTAACAAGGTCACGAGTAGTGTCCCGTCCATTGACTAAGTGGAAAACGACATCGAATCCTCATCAAAATAACCACCTCCTAGTTTCTGAGAAGTGGTTATGATGATACGAATATTACCTCCTAGCTTGAAGAGCGAAACACACTCTATAACAGCGGTCGCCAAACTTTTTGAGTTCACGGACCAGTTAATTCATAATTTAAATCCCGCAGACCGCTAATAGGATTTTTTAAGTGCTAAATATATTTATAAAAAAAATTGTGATCAAAGAACACATAAAATGTACCTAGTTAATAGAATGAAACTGTTGATAGTAGCCAAATGGAATAAATTCAGTACCTCAATTATTGTGCATATTCATAAAAAATCTCGAGACACGTCAATTTTAGATTATGAAATGACATCGTGCATCGTAAAAATTTCTTCCCTTAAATTAACCCTCTTTGAGTGACAGTTACAATCCCCAAATTTTTGGGGAATTGAATCATGTTTTAATGCATCTTAAAACATATCTTAACATGATGAGTAAGTATATTCCTCATTTTTCTGCGGACCAGCGAAATTTTCTCGCGGACCACCACTTTGGCAACCGCTGCTCTATAATGTTTCCATCTTGTGTGGAATGCACGCATGTCGAATTTTCTACCATTCTCCTTTGAAAGATGAATGGAAATTCCATATCTTAGAGTCTCATCTAACTAGCTCCATTCATTGATTTTATTAATAACAAATTTTTGAAATTAATTTTTCAAGGTATTATCTTCTTCATATACCTTTTTATGGCAAAAAATATTGATATTAATATATGTAATAAAATTACATATATGAAAATATTTCCATAAATCCAAGGAAGATACTCTATGAAATAAAGTTGTTATCTCTCTGATTACTTTATTATAATAGACGGTTTGTATTCGTTTGGGACTCTGTTTATGTTTGTGTGTGCGTGTGTTGCAAAAGTGGAATATGAAATATTGCCTTTACTCGTTTCCTCAATTTCCATAAATGTTTTATAGCCAATTATCATCTACCTTCCTATTCAATCTCACTAATTAAGCATGGATTATAGCTAATTTAACAAGCATTAAACAGACATTATAAAATTATTTCTGTCATATTATACCGTAACATTAATTAAGAACATAATACAAATTTAGAAAGCCTATTTTAATTCATCCTTATAACAGTATTGCTATCTTCTCATGGAGTTTCCTAAATAATAAGACTGAGTTAACTGAACTTTGTAAAAACAAACATCAGCGAAATTCTGTGAGTATCTACAATTTGAATTAGGTATAAATTTGAGACAATTTCTTGACATATTTCATTCCAGGTGAAAGAATACTGAATACTTAGTTATTTATGTATTTTTGTCATCATATTTAGTAAATGTTATTTCTGCTTTCCTTGTGTAGTCTTATAGAAATAATGGAAATGAAAATGAATTTACCCAAGAATATCATAGAAAATTCGGCCAAAGCTGCGAATAATTCATTGCCGGAGAAATCCAGAGTCGTATACGACAAGGATTATGAAGTATTTAATCAATGGAAGTTGCTTCATTTCTCCTCGTACAATGAGCGGGCGTTATTATCCATATTGCCCGCTCATAACGCCCTAGGGCATAATGAGTGTATTTATAGCAACCGTATCTAAGGTATAATCAACAAATAATATACAAGTAAAAAATAAACTATTATAAGGACTCTAACTGAGAGCAACACTTATTAAAAAAAAAAGTAATCTATTTATACGAAAAATTAAACATTTCAGTGAGGTTCCTGGAGAAACTAAATAACAATAAGCAATTCATTCAGAGTTATTGGTAGGTACATTAAACAGATTAAGAAGAGGAGAAGGGTTTACTTCAATCTGGTCGTGAACTAGGTTTCCGGAATTTTTATATTTATTGATGTACAGGGATTCCCAACGGTTGGTTTTGTGGAGACTATTTTCGAACTTTAATATATTATAATTGTGATTAAAGGTATGGTTTCCTTGAATAAGATTGCAGGCATAATTATAGTCAGTTTTCTGCTTAATGTAGCTACGTTGGTGTTCGTGTATTTGAGTTTTGAATTTTCTAATTGTACGTGCTATAAAGAATTTTTCACAATCGTTACAGTTGAGTCTTTGGTCACATAGACGACACCAGTCGGTTCATCTCTATGAACTTTTGATTTGTTATAGACTCAACTGTAACGATTGTGAAAAATTCTATATAGAACGTACAATTAGAAATTCAAAACTCCAATACACGAACACCATCGTAGCTATTTAAGCAGAAAACTGATTCTAATTATGCATGCTATCTTATTCAAGAAACCCAGACATTTAATCACAATTATAAAATATTACAGTTAGAAAATAGTGTTTACAAAACTTACTGTTGGGAATCCCTATATATCAATAAATATAAAAATTCCGGAAACCTAGTTAACGACCAGATTGAAGTAAACCCTTCTTCTCTCCTTAATCTGTTTAATGTACCTACCAATAACTCTGAATGAATTGCGTATTGTTATCTAGTTTCTCTAGGAACCCCTCTGTTATATTCAATTTTTCGTACAAATAGATTGTATTGTAATACCATAATTTAGTACGAGATGAAGTCAATGTTATGAAGAAACGCGTTTACTCAATAGATTTTTATTTCAACCTGTGAAAAGTTAGTTTTTTATTTCTTTATAAAGTTATGAATATGAACTTTCACCAAGAAAATGCCAATTCAATTAATTATTTTTCATAAATATCTATATGATGTAAACTTAGGGCTTCACCGGACCTCAAGATAAGTCTTGGTTTTGGCACCAAGACCAAGACTGGCTAGTCTTGGTCTTGTGAAGCCCTACAGAAACTAACAATCTTGACCTTCGTTGAATACTTGATAGGGTAATGACAATCCAAATTAAATTTTTTTTAAAAATTAACATCAATTTTCTTAATGCCTAAACAAACAAGTACATTGATTAAAATATCCTATCACACTATGCTATAAAACAAATTGTACCAAACTCAGGCTCTGTATCGGATCCCATTTTGTATGAGGGTATCGATAAAATTGCACATCGGCCTCTAAAAATTAACAAACGCAAGAAATTCAACAATAATAATTATTGCACAAAATCCGATTGTTGGATACTCAAATTATTAAATGCTAAAAACCACAGAAATTCAACTTAACCGGATTCCTGTAAAGAGTAAAACTCGGTCATTTTACCAACGACGAAAATTTTGTAAACATAACAACACTCGTGATATTTTAATCAATGTAAATATATTTCATTTAGACTCACAATTAATTTTAATGATAAATTACGTTTGACCTGTCGAAAGGTTTTTGCTTTAGATATTTAAATTTTTATCACAGGTTAGAGAGCTGCCAATATCTATTATTTACAATCGAATCCAAAATGAGAAAACTACAGCCAACAAACCAAGATTTACGATTTTTTATATAATGTTTATTTACAATAATTTTTGATTTCATGTTGAATATACCAGAAATCAAATCAACTTATATTTCAACAAGAATATGGAGAGATCATACCAACTGATTTTACATTACTGTATTGTTTAAGTTTTCAAATGGTATTGTTGCAACGAAAACTGCAACAATAATAGGTATAATAGGTAAGTATTGAAAGTCTGAGGAAAATAGAACACAAACCTCAAACTTACAAAGAAATATTAATCTTTATAGATGTCCAACTATTATATACTAGGTACTATATCTCATTTCTGATTTAAGTGGACTTATCCAAATTAAACAATCAAGTTATTATTAATTTCCAATATAAAATTTCGTCAAACTTCAAGATATTAAAACCTTTTTTCATTAAACCATCCATATAATAGAAAATGGTTCAATGAAGAAATATTTCAATATCGATATAATAGAGAATTATTTTTATTTTAATTTATGAATATAGATGTTCACTTCTTGAGACTTATAGCAAGATACTGTTGGCTTAATTTTGCAGATATTGCGTTTTTATTTCTACTAAAGCGTCATCTTGATGGAAAACCCCTTTTATTTCAATTTATGAATACAAATGTCCACTTCTTGAGAGTTTTAGAAAAGTATTGAAACTATTGGCCTTCTAGATCTACTAAATTCAAAGAGCTCCAATATATTGTGAACATTTTATGGATATACCTATCTTACATTTTCATCTGCATTCTTGGAAGTATAAAACTGTACTCTTTCAGAATATATATATATATATATATATATATATATATATATATATATATATATATATATATATATATATATATATATATATATATATAGCAGAACTAGGAAGCGGTTAAAATATGGAAATCAAAACCCAATAAAAAAATTAAAAATTAATACATTCTGTATATATTTTTCGGCCTCATAGGCAAGCATTCCTTGAAGTAAAATTTTAACATGCTTCAGATAACATAAAAACAAGAACAGAAAACAATAAAAATCAGCTGTAGATCGAATCAGACTCTCACTGTAGAACAAATTTCATTCACTCTTCAGAAATATGCAGACATACATAACTGTAAATTAAAAGCAGAAATCACGACTTTAAATGGTTGCTGAATCCTTTAAGGTTATTTCCAGTATTTCACTACTAAAGTTCTATCCTCAAAATTTGTTTCATACTCGAATTCTACGAACTAGGAAGCTTTTCAGAAAAAGCATAAATCAGTCCTTGTTGCATGATTATATAGGAATTTGATGATATATAAGTTTAGACTGCCCTAAATTACGATATATACACTTGCTTTGTACAATGTTTATTTTTATGAGAAAGTAGAGGCGTTTCATACAAAACATTTATACATATTTGTGGACGCTTGGGTAACAGTATCAAACCAAAATGCATTTTAAAATAATTCGCCTCTACTAAAAAGACTTGAAAATTCTGAAACAAGTATCAGCTAATAATTTCAACAAATCCACTATTTTCTCAAAGGAATTAGATAAACATAAATTCGCGTATACTCGTATATTTTTACATATAAAACAGAACATTTACATACATAATATTTGTATCATTGGAAAAAAATTACGAATTGTGATTTTTTGTATTGTACAATTTTACGTATTTATTTTTATTATGTGGATATTTTATCATTGCCATCGAAACCATTAATATAAAGTTACACGTAACAACACCAACGAACTGTGGAGAAATTATATTATATTATACCTACAAGAGGACGAAGATACGTTGATAAGTATATGTAGCATTTATGTACGCGTTGTCTGCTATTTGAAGTGCCAAGTTTAAATATAAAAATTAAAATAAATAAGCTGTTAGAAATCTTGACTACAACAGTGAGGTTATATTATAAGAAGAATGATCAAAACTTATGATAATTTACTATTAGGTACCTTTTTTTAAATAAATTCTATGTAGACTAGTTAATGTTGCTGGTTGTCTGAAAATATAAATTGATATATCCACGAAGTAATAATAGGTAATAATATCAAATTGTCTTTTCATTGAAAAATATTTTTAAACTTGGCAAATCTAATTGACTACAGTGGATGGGATAATAAATAAAAAATAATTACTAGATTGTTAAGTTTAACATTTACAAATAGTAATAGTATAGTATTTTCGTTAAATTGTATTTAAAGTGTTTCTACCCTGACACCAAATTACGTATAAGATTGCTAAGAGTGAGATTTTACTCGGCCGTTTTGTTAAATCTAACCATATTGGAAATTTTATTCCGTTATGTCCTGAAAATTAAAACGTTTATTAATTGAACGCTCATTCAATGAAAATTTGAGTCAAGGATTGGCACTGTATTAATAATAAAAAAGTTAACAGCAACAAATAAACCTAATTGAAAATTGGTCTCTGAGAAAAAAATTTGGTTAATTGAATCTAGAAGAATTTCTTCAATTTAAAAACGTCACAGTTTATAAATGAGATTATAGAATAGCAAGAAATATTTTATGGTATGTTGATAGTATTTCTAATTGATTTTAATATTTGATTCGTTTGAATCAAAATTCGATAATAATTATCAATCAACGAAAAAAAATCATCCATGAATTCATTTCTTACTTGTTGTTGAATGAGAAATTGAATAAAATAGAATAATTTGATTGTAAGAGACTTACAAAAAGTTTTTTTTCATGGGGACACACGTTTCGTCTCTACAATGCGTCACAATATCATGAAATTTATGCATATGTATTGAATTGTTGTTCGTTAGTAATTGAAATGAAATTACATCAAATAAAAGCCTTCTATAATAAATTAAACAAAAAATTGAAGGCCCAACAGTCTAACATGAAGAAAATAATTCGAAAGATGAGGAAAAAGCAATTTTGATTAGCCTGATTATTCGACATTTATTAGTGTTGTTGATAAAATTGATAAAAACCAAATTATTTTCCTCCAACCAATAGAAAATTTAATAGGTAAAGCTGCGATCATAAATTATTAGGAATATATTAGCACTTTGAAGTACTCATAATAAAACTTAAAAATAAATCACAACAACGATACGAAAACAACGTGAATTAGTTTAAATCAGAAAAATCTGATCATTCATTAATGATAATTAAAAATAAATCCTTTTCAATAATATAAAACTATAAACATGAACACGCTACATTCCATACATCTATATGTACAAAAAAACTAAACACAAAAAATATAAATAACGAAGCTTTAAAAAACAAAGATCAAATTAATGTTCATTTTCACGATTAAGGTGTTTTTCTTTACGCACAACGCTTATTTTACACAACTCACTGAGTGTTTTTCATTTGTGTGACATTCTGTTATGCGGATTACCATTTTACGAAGGTACCTTTGAAACAGCTTTCAATAAATCGGAGCTGCCAGATTTTTCCAGACCAATTTTCATTGGATCATGGTGATGTTGATGCAGTGACGAATGATTTTGTTCAATTTTCTGCTGCTGTTTTTCCTGCTGTTGCTGTTTGTGTCTCTCTTGTTCCTCACGCTCGCGTCTAGCTTGTTCGTTGATTTCTTTAACGGCTCTCAGCTCTTTTTTCAACTTCATTCGTCTATTTTGAAACCATATTTTAATCTGTCTCTCTGTCAAGCACAACGCGTGAGCTATTTCAATTCTTCTCCTTCGGGTGAGATAGTGATTAAAGTGAAATTCCTTTTCTAATTCCAACGTCTGAAATCGTGTGTAAGTTTGTCTTCCCCTCCTCCTGGGACATCCGTTAGGTCCTGAAATGAAAAAGCACTCGTTAATATATTGGCACATTTCTTTATAAAAACGCATTCGCATTTTTGCAAGGTAATAAAAGTTTGGAGTACCAGGCTGAACTTTCTCCTTTTATTGCCGAAGCGAGCGACAAGGGATGACTTGTAAACCCTTTAAAAAGTTCTAAAAAACTATTCAGAAGTGAAATCAACTTTCTCCGTATAACAAAAAAGGGTTTAGACAGTTTTGAGAAATATGATGCTCTACTCTCTACTACAATCTTATTCTTATAAAGGAATGAGAGTTTCTTCCGAAGAATGGCCATAAACTATAACTGTTACGATCCTAAGCCCTGTTTATGTGTCATGAAACACCGTAATAAAACATTCCGAAAAGAATTGATCTCATCCTTTTTTAAGGATGATTGAAACGTGGTTAGACCGACGGGGCTAGTTTGAAGGATGAACGTGAATTTATGCCTACGAATATTTTTTCTAAATCTTTCCCTTTGGTATTGTTGGGGTGAATCAATAAATTCCGTATCACGCAACTTCACGATTATTACACAGATTTTAGTCGTGATTTCATAGGAATGAGAAAAATATAGAGAAAGGAGCTTCTTCTGTATTTTATTGTGTCTGAATATTATTTTAGTAAGATGTAATCGATTTATTCGAAGAAATGCTCATATAATTCAATAATTCCTTATTTAAAACATTTTTCTGATTAGTTTTTGGTTTTATTCTACAATTCAACAAGTCATTCTATTCAGATATAGCCGCTTTTTTAAACTGATTTTTTATAAATTGATTTTTCTGCAGCAAACGATAACACGTATTTTTTTTTATTGGTATATGTCATAATAGCTCAACATGCATAAACATGTGAAGATGTAGGTAACATGTTAACTTTCTCCGTCTCAAAAAAACCTACTTAACAATTTTTTTTTCCGATATCAAATGAAACGTCCAGTTTATAACAGAGATACAGGATTCCAAATTACAATGAAATACTGGAACGATATGGCATCATTATTATTCAAACTTTTTGGATGAATTGTGGAGAATCTCTGAGAAAATCTCATGATAGACCAGTTGATCACGGAGTTTCAACCCAGGACATTCCGAATGTTAAAAAGCCAGCCTAAACACTCTGATAGTCTCTCTCTCTCTCTTTCTCTCTCTCTCTCTCTAAATATATATATATATATATATATATATATATATATATATATATATATATATATATATATATATATAAATATATATATAATCTCTTGATAATTATTAGCAATAACAGGCTTGTTGAATCTTAAAAAACTCGATTTTATTAAAAAGTTGACGTTTCGCCACGACATTCGTGGCTTTATCAAAACTTTTTGAAAAGTTTTGATAAAGCCACGAATGTCGTGGCGAAACGTCAACTTTTTAATAAAATCGAGTTTTTTAAGATTCAACAAGCCTGTTATTGCTAATAATTATCAAGAGATTAGAAATAGTTCACAGGCAACAACAATTCGAATAAATATATATATATATATATATATATATATATATATATATATATATATATATATATATATATATATATATATATATATATATATATATATATATATATATATATAGAGAGAGAGAGAGAGAGAGAGAGAGAGACTATCAGAGTGTTTAGGCTGGCTTTTTAACATTCGGAATGTCCTGCGTGGGATATATAGATACCATAAGAATACCGTTGCACTTCCTTCACCGGTAGATGAAATCAAGCTCTATTATATTCATCAAAAAAAAAAAAGTTGCCAATTAATTTACAACGTTACAAAGTTTGTTGTGTAGATTCAGAAAGCAGCCGTTCACTTCTCTGATATATTCCCCAGACGCGATTTTACAATTTTCAGAATGCACGTTCTGCAGAAACGTCTCCGGGAAAAATTCCTTGATCAATCGCAGGATCGCTATCCGAATAGAAACGACACGGTAGCCTCTGCAGACATCATTATATTTTATTCAATCGGTCATTCCGCTTTAACCCATGATAAATGTAAAGGACGCGTTCGTGTTGAAGAAAATTCAGCCATAGGAACGACCAAAGCTGATCTAATATGATCCTCAGTCACGAAACGTGCAACGGCTGCGTCCCAATCGACGTCGATTCATCGTCGGGAAGAAGTACGTGAATAGAATGTCGCGTTTTACTTCCTCGTCGACGTTCCCCGCTTTCCCCGCCAAACAGCGTTGCCAACCTCAACTTAGTGAAAAACTACATACATGCTTATCAAAACCTGTAGAAAACTGTATATATTATTTAAAAACAGTAAAAATTGAGGTTATTTGAGGTGGTTATAACTAAAAAAAATATTAAATAACAGACTTAATCAAATTATCGAAATGTAATTCTTCACAACTTGACACCATTCTCAAATTGCAGGAAAGAGAAATTCGTTACATGTTTTTACTGAGAAATAGGGCTCATTGCAAACCTTATTTCAAGAAAAATAGAATTTTGACGCCTCCTTCTTTATATTTACTTGAATATGTGTGCTTGATTCATAAGTATTTTCATGCCGTATCCTGGGTGTCACAGCACTGGTATTTCACCAGATCTTCGGGACATCATGTTCACCTCCCTATTCCTTTCTCTGAATTAACAGAAAAGTCCATCATTGACAATGCTAAGAAAATTTACAATCTCCTGCCAGAGGAATTGAAATCTATAACTTCCTTGGCCAATTTTCGGAAACGAACAAGATCTTATTTTCTTGATAGACCTTATTACTCTATAGAGGACTACTATTCTGAGCACTGATTGGTCGATATGAAAAAAAATTGAATAACACAGGCATCAGCTTCGATCGAGGAGGATTTATTGTAAAGTTTGTATATATATTTCTTATGGAAATGTGGTGTAATTTTTATTTCTAGGTATTACATCGTTTAGTTTGTATATTTTTTGATTGATGTGTGTTTATTTTTATGTTTCACATTATTTAGTTACTATTTTTTGTCAATAAAATGTATAATTTTAAGACAATAAAGCATATTCGATTTGATTTGAAAAATTATTGAAAATAATACATGTAAATCATTCATTATGATATGACACATGTTACATCACCTATTAAATATTATTAGATACTATTATTACGTTTTCAATCTGCAAAATTTTTTTGATTTTCATTTCATCACTTTATTGTTTTTAAAATCGTATATATTTTTATTGAACTTTTTGTAATGATGGTCATTTATAAGTAATATAAAAATCTTAACAATTTTCAATTTCAGATGTCGTATATAGAGTGCCTTTTATTGTGCTTGTAGAAAGTTTATTTCTTATTTTTATTTTCATAAAAAAATGCTCGAAAACAAGTGCTCTAACGAAGCAGTGCGGCAGACAAGCTTTTTGGTTTCAGTCAATAATAGAGGGAATTTTGCAGAAGCATCGCCTTTTTTAATTTTCGTTACTTAGAACCATAATTATTCCATTAAGATAAGTAGGGTAAGGTTGCTCAAGTCGTACCAGTGCGTAATTCGTACCACTTGAATTTTGAACGAACTACTGCAACAACAGCAGATACGACTGCAACTAGATATACATTTGAGTCAACTAAGTTGCATTATGTATATTATTGTCCGCCACAACAAGCATCGTTACAAATCCAATCATCAAGTAAGTTTATTTCAATTTTCTTATAATTTTCTACATATGTTTGGTAGTTAATCTTGCATGTAAATTATTCATAAAATTATGCTCTTCATTAAATATATATTCAATAGTATTCACATAATCGTTTGGTCGAAACGAAATATTGTCAATTTTATTCAATGTTAGGGTATTTTTTTTTTCAAATTCAAATTTTGCCGTGTCTTAAGTCGTACCCATATAAGGTTCCTAAGTCGTACTGGTACGACTTGAGACATTACCTCTTGTTTTTTCCTATTGTCAACTGATGTTGCTTTCATTTCTATTTGTTGGCCATAATTATGTCAACGCAAACTAAGCGACTTTATAATAAGTGGAAACAAGAAAGATATGGACGAGGCGTTAAACAAATTATCGGACTCTTCACGCACTCCTCAGTTGGAAATCAATAATAATCAAGAAGAGCTTTCTGCAGTGGTTACAGAAGAAATCCATGAGGTAGACACAGATTCGCCTCAAATAAAACTGCAATTGAATACTTTAGCTCCTATTCCAATAATAAACCAAAGCAGAGAGTTCCGTGGATCCTCTACCTCGTCAGTCGAAATAACTTCAACGCAAAATAAAGAAAACATAAAAAATGCAGTGAATGAAAGAAACGCTGTGATTAATAAAAAGGAATTAGCATTGAAAATTAAAAAAAGAAAAGCGATTGGTTCTGGTTTATTTGTGGAGAAGATCGAGAGGATAACATGATTCCACAGAAAATAATAATGAGCCTGATATCAATCACTGCCAATGATTGACCGCATATTCATTATCATAACGTATTTTTCATTAGGACAATGTCCAAAATTTATTGATAATAATGAATTTCTGTGATTGATCAATCAACGATTTTGTTGTTATAATGAAATCTAATCAATGTTTGAAATGCAGATCTTGGGTGCACGATGTATGTGCTGGAGTTGACAAAAGAACAAACAAATTTATATGTGATGTTTGTACTTAATGTTAATACCTTTGTGTTATGTAAACAGATTAATAAAAAATACGTTTTATTCATTATTGTTGCTTAATTGAATTTGAAAATTGAAAGGTACGACTTAGGCTATATGTGGTACGACTTAAGAAACCGGTTGCCTTAGTCGCACCGATGTGAGTTTTTGAAGATTTGATTTATTTTATGTGAAAACATATAGATTTTCTAATTTCGTTATAATAAATAAGGACTATATTGACACTAGTTTTGGATAACATATTTAGTTTCTATTTATATGATAAATCCTAATTTTTATACGATTTCTTTCTTAAGGGGTACGACTTAAGCAACCTTACCCTACCTATTGCGTAAAGTTGGCGAAACCCTGTCTACTTCGTTATACTGTCAATGCATGCACTTGCGAAATAATATAGTAGTTCGTAAAATATGACGCTAGCATCTTAGATTTTTTTTAAACTGTAGATTTGGAGTCCTAAACTGAAAACTGGGACCATTTTCAAAAAACTGTAAATCTACAGTTAAAACTCTAGAATTGGCTACACTGCCGCCAGCGCTCTTTTTGCAGTACGTCTGGACGTCCTCCTCTCTCACTGATATCACGGCCACCTTTGCGATTACAAACACTGATTTGCATATGCGTCGCGGGAATTGACAGATGGTGCCTTTTCGATGAGTTCTAGAGATTCTTTGGAGGTATTGTGCGTCTTAATCGCTTTGGGAATGGTATTAGATTTGAATCGGATTGAATGGATAACGAGAGATTGAAAGAAACCTTTGATAGTCTTGAAGGTCATATTAGATTATGTCAATAGCTCAGTTTTTTCAGTTCTAGAGTGATAGAAAGCTTTAATCCTTTGAAAAGAAATGAATATTTGGATCCCTTCGATGAACTATATCATTGATAGCTATATCATCTAAGTATATAGAAACAATGTCGGACTGTTGACTTGTGCACCCCAGAATTGGTAAATAACTCTAGAATTACTATACCAACATAGAGAACTATAGTCTAGTTATACCTAATTCGTTTGATTATGACCAGTCGCCTAATACTTCCTGTTACATATTGGTATATGTGATAGAGTTCGCTTTCTCTAGATTAGAAGCTGATGAAAATTTTGATTAGGTTGTGAAGGTATTATAAATTCAGGTAGTGTGATTGACGAAAATGAGGTTATAAATTGAAACCTGCAGGAACCGATGAAATATATATATATATATATATATATATATATATATATATATATATATATATATATATATATATATAATAAATTCGATGGACGATGAATCAACTCTGTGGTAGTTCATATTTATATTAAAAAAATTAAATAATAAGAAAACAACTTGTCTAAAAACCACAAAATGAAAATAACTTTTTATTCGACTAGTTTCGCCTGTTACAGCATTATCAAGACTGAATACATAATTGCAAATTATTATTTTGCAATTATGTATTCAGTCTTGATGATGCTGTAACAGGCGAAACTAGTCGAATAAAAAGTTATTTTCATTTTGTGGTTTTTAGACAAGTTGTTTTCTTATTATTTAATTTTTTTAAATATAAATATATATATATATATATATATATATATCCCACGAAGGACAAAAATATCAACATGGCAAGTAAGGATTTTCGGAAAATGTAGGTAGTGTTAACATACATGGCAGTATTTACGAAGATAAAAACACATCAATCCTAGTACGTCATTATTCCTCGTTGAAGAGTATCATCATTATTGAAAGTAATATAAACCTCGGTGAATCTTCGAAATTTCTTGCACATTTGAAGAGCAAGAAAGAAGGATAAGTCTCGAAAAACCATCAATGTTTGGGAAATATATACTCTTCAAAGCCACAGTCGCCATAAGCAAATGAATCATTATAACCTTGCTGTTTATTTTCTAAGTGCATTATGTAATATTTAGAAAAAATCAGCAATAACTTTTAAACCGTTAACAATCGAAATATATAGGTATATATATATATATATATATATATATATATATATATATATATATATATATATATATATATATATATATATATATATATATATATATATATATATATATATATATATATATATATATATATATATATATATATATATATATATAGGTATATAGGTATATATATATATATATATATATATATATATATATATATATATATATATATATATATATATATATATATATATATATATACAGGGTGTACCAATCTTAAGACAAACTTCGGTATTTGGGATATTTTAAGAGATATCAAAAAATGTTTTCAACAAAAATGGTATATGTCTTTAAGGTCCATATTTTGAAATTATTTCGAACTATACAGAGTGTTGCTATATATTATACCGAATTCGGATTACTCACATTTTTTTGAAGCTTTTGATATAAGATTTTGCTATGTTATTTAGAGTACTTCAAAAGATATGTTACATTCAACGTGTATTGCTTTCACATTTAAGGTTTATAATTATGGTTCACAATAAATATTACAAAATAACTCTGTTTTTATTACTTTTGGGTATAGGAAATGCTTCACAAAAATTGAAGTTACATAATAGAAGATTCTATTTGTGCTATGAAATACAGGGTGTTCCATTTGAAATAAGAGAGAAAATAGAAGGTTCGAGTTTCCGTCCACCCTGTATACAAAATAAAAAATAATTCAAATTTAATATAAAACGGAGATATTGCATCATATTACGAAACTCTGTTAGGCAAAATAAATTTTTTTTCTCCAATGGACAATAAGCTACAGAGCGTTGATTTACCTACGATTTTCATATAAACGTGTCCATATCTTCTGAAGTACTCTGTATAACATAGCAAAACCTTGAATCAAAAGCTTCAAAAAAATGTTAGTAATCCGAATTCGGTATAATATACAGGGGTACTCATTTGAAAAACCTTATGTTTAGTTTGTAACGGAGTTATGCAACACTCGAGATAATTTCAAAATATGGACCTTAAAGACATCTACCATTTTTGTTGATATCATTTTTTAATATATCTTAAAATAACCCATATATCGAAGTTTGTCGTAAGATTGGTACACCCTGTGTATATATTTAAAAGTTTATTTGATTGCTGATTTCGTGTTAAAAATCTATTGCTGATTTTGTGTTAAAAAATTATTTTTGATTTTGTGTTGAAAATTTATTGCTGACTTTGTGTTGAAAATTTATCGCTGATTTTGTGTTAAATATTGTTGTATTAAATATCAAAAAAAACTCAATAATTGTGGTTCACGAGGTATACTTAAAACGGATTTAAATACCACCGCCGCATCTCACTGTTGACTTTTGATACAATTTAGTAGTCTAAGTATAATTTTCTGTAGATATAAAATAAAAATAAGCATATATTGTGATCGGTCACTGATTGAAGTGAAATGACCACACAGGGTATCAGACTGATCAACAATTCAACCCTTTGGGAGCGCACCTTCGTGTCGTAGGTAACCTTTATCGCTTGGATTAACGACAATAGAACTCTGTCGATAGTGTATATAATACGCCTCTAAAGATAAGATACTGAAACATAACCGTGGCATCAATAGTACAATGGAATCCCAGAGACGAAACATAGAAGGCCAGGCTAGGAGGGAAACTTCGTCATGGCGGAACGCGCCCGTTTCCATAGTTACGGACCCTTCGCCACAGGGTTGATGCACCACCCTTTCCAGGGTCGCTGTCAGGGGTATAATATTGCGAATATTTTATTGATTAAACTTTTACAATGTAAGACAAACTTTTCGTTTAATTACTTTCAAGAATTTTTTGTGTCTGAAGCTACAGTTCCACCGGAGGATCAATGAGAAACATTTTGTTACTGTTGTGTGTTTCCGAAAATGTTTCAAAATGTTCCTAAATGGAACTTTATGTTTCGGCAACAAATGTTGACTGTTTCTACTTGCCACCCTTCAAGCTACGATTCCACCGGAGGAATATTTTTTTTGCTGTTTCGTGTTTCCGTAAATGTTCCAAAATGTTCTTTACATTTCTTTATTTTTCGGCAACAAATGTTGAATGTTCCTACTTGTCGCCAGTTTCTATTTTGAGCGGTAAACTTCAAAAGAAAATAGGAAACATTTGTGAAAAAATCCGTGTTGCAATCGCAGTGTAAACGTATCGAGAACGCAACTAGTAAACATCTTTCGGCAACAAATGTTAATTTTTTCTACTGAATAATATGCAACTATCGACAATTTCAGTTGCTTCAGTCCAGTGGCATCAAGAAGTTTACTCCAGTGGAACTGTAGCTTCAGAATATATGATTCCATATTACAATAAAAGTCAACTTACATTAGATTAATTTCGGGGAGATCATGACGTAAAATTTACTGAATCATTATCCTTAAAATTTTAATACGTATAACATATAATTTAGAGTACCTAGTAAATTGTTACGACGTCTACTTCATCTGCTATCATGAATCAAAGTAGAAACCAGGCTGAGTGACCCATTTGTGACTCTTTTCTATTCAAAATAGATTATGTAAGACCGTGAAATTCATTGAAATCTTCCCCAACGTTGTTATTATTTTATCAATAAAGAATGAATTGTAAAAGTGATTCAGAAGAAGTTGAAGATAGAGATGATGAATATTGAATAAAATACTTTATAAAAATATGTAGATATGATTGGGTAGGTACATCAGTGTATATTCATAGATAATATGATTCTGAAGTGGAGAATTGATTTTAATTTTTACAAATAATCTACTATCTAATCATATAATGATAATTAGAGATTGGAATGCATAATTAAAGGAAACAAATATTTTAATACTTTCAGAGAAGAAAGTAGCTACTTCAAAATCAAATGTGGTGATAAAAACCCAGAGATAGTAAGTAGAGCAATTGCTTAAGGATGTATTTGGTGTAAAATATAAGACTCATGATAACAGGAAACAATTAATACCACTATCGATATAATTTACAAAAAATTTAATCGCAAACATCAAATACTATTTCAGTGATCATAACTCAATCTTCTTCTTCTTATGGTGCCTTATCCTTAAGGACGTTGGCTATTACATTTGCCCATTTGATCTTATTTGTAGCTGCCCTGAACAGTTCTATGGATGTCATGTTTGTCCATTGTCGTAGGTTTTTAAGCCATGAGTTGCGTCTTCTTACTGGTCCTCTTTTGTTATTGACTTTGCCAGATCGTATTTTTGATTTCTCATGATGTGGCCAAAATATTGTGTTTTTCGTTTCTTTATGAGGAGCATGAGCTCTTTTTCTTTGTTCATTCTCTGCAAGACTTCCGCGTTTTTCGTATGACTCATGTAGGATATTCTGAGCATTTTTCGGTAACACCAGAGTTCAAATGCTTGGATAACTCAATAATTACTCAAATCGATTGTACTAATTACGCTCATAATCAGTTCATATTTTCGTTATTATTAGTAATTAAATATTTATTTACTTTATGTAATAATATTATGAATTATAATTCATTATCATTCCTTAATTTTTTTTATTTATTGTTTTCATTTAACAACTCTAAAGAGTTGTTATTCTATTTCATTGTACCTGTATTAAGATACATAATATATACCAAAAAGAATTTCTTGTCCCACTACACAAAACCTATAGACTTTTTTCAAATTTAAAATACAACTACAGTCATATTAGTCAAATCGAAAGTTCCAGCTTGGCCCTATATTATTCTAACATTCTCCACCAGAAACTATTAAATAACGAATGATTATGTTACGTACGCTTCTCCTTCAAAAGAATTAGGGTAAAACTAGGTAATACGCCCCACTTTTTTTTTAAGAGTAATAAAACGACAAAAATAAAAGATATAATCAAGTTTTTTATTTTGGACCATCATTTGGTTCTTTGGCTACAATATGGCAATTATATAACAATATCAGTAATTACAGACTTCGCAATATTCTATTTTTTTTTAAACCCAACATGAGGCGTTTTGCAAAGCGACCTTCAGGTAATACGCCTCACACCTTTTACAAAATGCCCCAGAGTATTCATAACATTTTAGGACAAAAAAATAACACTTATATTGAACTCAGAAATAAGTCTCTTTGATAAATCCTACTAAAAACCCATTTTGGGTGTTACGTAACTGATAGGTGACCCACAAGACATAAAATAAATCAAAAAATTCTTGGACGTCCTTCCGATTGACTCCGTAGACTCGAGATAGTGAAAAGCCTTCCGATTTTCTTTGACTTAATTCTGGATTACAAGTCATAACTCCTGCAAACCATATATTTTCTGCTAATTCCGAATTTTCTAAAAATGGGTTTTTGATATTGAATTCTTCAGCGAGTTGGAATGCCATTAATTATTTACATCTTTTCTTTCCGGAGCGAATACAACCTTTCTAGTATTTTAAAATGGGTCACTAACTTCTCATATTCTATCGAAAAAACTGGCTTCCGTCCAAGGGGTCCTTTGGACTCACCAGAGATAAGGTGTCTTTTCAAGGTTCTCGATGGTATTTTGAAATTCCTCGAAGCTTAATTTACCCTATTTCTTTGCTACGGACACGTCGCATGGCTTCATCTAAATCTTCTGCGCTCCATGACGCTGGTAACGTTTTTCTCTTGTATTTGCGATTCATTTTCTGTAAAAAATACTAAACCTATTTAGTATAAACGTGATGCAAATACTGGGGCATTTTACAGAACAAATAGTGGGGCGTATTATCAATTTCGATTTTTAAAACGCCCCACCGATGTTAAAGCTACAGATTTAAAGTTATAACGTTCGAAGCAACAAGAAATGATAGGTGTTTTTATGTATTTTATAACAGTGCAAGTGAGTTTAACACGGAAAATATACTCATCACTCAATAAAAAAAAATCATGATACTTACCACAAATTGTCCGAATACCAAAAAACTACTTTTTTCAATATTTTTCAAACTAATACGAAATAACATGTGCACTTGTAAGCCATAACGTTGGACCACTCTAAGCGACTCGCGCGCTTGGGGTGCTTTGATGTATCTTTGTTAGTGTGCGTACTAGACGAGTGGGGCGTTTTGTCAACTGAGGCGTATTACCTAGTTTTACCCTACACGATATTCCATGAAATATTTAAGTTAATCCGAATTTTTCCATTATTATTTGAACGCAAGAGTATTTCAATAAATTTTTTAAATAATTCGCCCACATCAAGACAGTAATGCTCGATTTGACCAACGAGATGTAAGGAAGTTCCTAACTAAGTAATTCCTACGATAGAAAGTACCTAAATCCGATACTTACCTAAATCAGATTTCAACAACCTAAGAAATTCTTAGTCAAGAGATACCTTGGTAAAAACTTGATTCGGAAAGTTTTGTACATATAATTGGTACCACTGTTCAATATTAGACTATAAATTTGACAAAGGATAGAAAGAAGAGAAAAAATGATAGAAATATATTAACTTTATTATATCAATTTTAGGTTAAGCATTTCCTAAATACTCTAGACCAAGGCTGCCCAACCTCAGGCCCGCGGGCCACGATGTGGCCCGCGAACGAATTTTGAATGGCCCGCCGCTCGCGTGAGCAAGTTAAAAAATTGCCTGTCTAAAGTACATGCAGTTGGATGATATTAAGGACTATTCACATACGTCAATTCAGGGTTTTATTCGAAGAATATATCAGCGAATATGTAGAGTTACAACTGTACTGCGTTGTGAGATGGTTTTCAAAGAGAATCATGTTGAAAAATTTCTTCACTTTTAGAGAGCAGGTGTTGGAATTTTAGAAGAAGAAAGGGTGTTTCATTTGGAAACTGATTTACTGAAAAAAGAATCCTGGTTGAGTGATTTTGCATTTACTGTTGACATTATCAATTACCTCAATATTTTCAATCTCAAATTACACGGAAAAAGTTGTTCACTTCCGACCGCGCTTCTGACTTTGCTTACTTTGATAAGAGGATTCAAAGCTGAATTAAATCTGTTTTCAATGAATTAAGCCAATGAAAATATTGCCCACTTTCCTACACTCAAAGAAATGAAAGAGAAGCTCAATATCGACACTATCCATTGTACTAAGTAGGAATCTAAAATTAGATGCTTATTAATGTCATTTCAGAGCAGATTCCCAGAGTTCCAAGGTATAAAAACAAATTGACAAATTTTTGTGAATCCTTTTACGATCAGTTTGACTGAAATAATCAGTTAACCTGCTAATACTCAGTTGGAACTCATAAATCGTCAAAATTATTCTGCAATAAAAACTCTTTTCAGAAAAAATATTGTCAAAGTCAGAAACTTCTTCAGAAGAATTTGCCTGGCCTTCCAATTTCTAAGTAGTTTCGGTTCAACATATGTTTGTAATCCGAATTACTAATAAAATAAATTTTATTGTTGTGTCTGTCAACATCTGATTTGACGCCTAATATAGGAAAATTATTGAAACAAAAAAAAATTCAGAAATCACATTGATTGTGCCAATTTTAAAGTTTGATTTTAAATTTTGTTAATTGTATTTCTTTAAATAGCAGAATATGCTGTTTATGTTATTATTTTAATTGTACTGTCAGTGGTCAGTGGCCCGCCTGTGAATTTTGAATCGTCCTTTCTGCCCGACTGTTAAAAAGGTTGGGCAGCCTTGCTCTAGACAGACCTAACGTTAGGTATTTCCTATCGTCCTTAGGTATTACTTAACGCATGGTGAAACGCAAATTGCACTAAGGAATTCCTAAATCTGATTTAAGTATTGCCTAACTTTAGGAATTAGTTGGTGAAATCGGGCATTAGTATCGTACAATCCTGATCCGGTCCTGCAGTCCACCCCTCCCAACCCTTCGATCCCCACCAGTATTTCTCCATCATCACAGCACACTAGAACAGAAAAGCAGTCTGGCTGGGCATAAATCACCGACAGAAATCTTTGAGCACGTCAGCCGGTTCTGATTTACAGTCCTGTTAGAATCTCTAATTAATCTCAAAATTGTTCCATAAAGTCATTAGGGGTGGGATTATGGGGGTTTCTCTCTTCGCGGGATGGTTCAAATGGGCAAGAAAATGGAATAATTTGAGTATAGTGTAGGATTGCCATCACCTAAAATGCCGATGCCGCACAAAAATTTTAAAAACCCCGGACATTTCTGTGAAATTTTTTTTTTCCCCGGACACCCCGTAAAAATTGTTTTTTTTGAATAAAATAAAAATCGTTTATATTTTAATTTTTTCATTTATTTAAATTTTAAACCGCTTGTTTGCCATATAAACAGAACAAGAAAAAACAAATAAAATTCTATCATACACAGTTTACAGTTTTCTCTTTTTTTTTGGTATCATCAAATAAAAAACAACTCATAACGATAATTTTTGGTAGATCAAAAATCAAATTAACTAGATTCTACATTGTAATAGCAAATTATAGGATAGTTCATCTTGTTCCGTTAGATAGGTTATGTACCCAAAAGTCTAAACTATTTATTAACTATAAATCAAAAGTAACAAGTTTAAATTTTAACGAGATCAAGTTCTTTTTACTAATTCAACTTACTCGGAATTTTTTAGACTTGCTAATTTTTCTCAAAATGTCTTTATTTTTCATCATGAATTTGTGAAAGTCGGAGCAACTCAAGTCTTCAAAATTAGACTTTATTTTGATCAGAGAAGAAAGCGTATGTGTATTTAGCAAGTTTCTCTCCTTCCTCCATTACTGCAACCCTAGCGAAAAAATTCATTCTACATTCGCATTGTGAGCTGGTATACAAAAATATTACTATGCAATTTTGAGCAGTTTAGAATATAGATGTTTCGAAAAAATTCGGCCACAACTGGTTTGCATTTAATAGCTCATCTTCGTCTCTGATACTCAAGCTTCACACACCCGGACACAAAATTTGTCCGGGTTTTACCCGAACATATTTTGAAAGCCCCGTCCGGACGACCACCGGACGCCCCCTAAACTAGGACAAATCCGGGGAAACCCGGACGGATGGGAACCCTAGTATAGTGGATACGTTGGTTTTCTGAATTGTATTGTTCAATAGAAATAGATTTTTAATTATTCTTGATTTCCTTGATGAAAATATGGGACAAAATTATTCATAAATATCTCTTAAAATGTTGGAGAATTCAATTTACTATGATAAACTATAAATACATTGATACAAAATATTTTAAATTGTTCCGGTCGTGTCAACTTTGTTTTCCGTGTTGGTTTATAGCAAGTGTTGCATGATTGTACAGGATTTCTATAATTTGGACAATCAAGCGTTTAGCAGAAGACGCCAAATGGAAAACTTACATTCAGCGGATTGATTTCAGACATACGTCCATCTTCAACGCATATAATTATATTTATATGCGCTGAAAATTGACGTATGTCTGAGATTGATCTGCTCAATATATTCATCAGAAGATATACCTATTTATATGATAGTAAACATGGTCAATTTAATTTTCGAAGATTTTCATTACTTATAATCAATTATTATGTAGTTTAGTATACATTCATCTGTTCAATAGTTATTTAATAGCTATTTATGTAACAAGTTGCGAAATGAATCTGTTTTAAGCATGGGACGCGACTTTCGCCTTGTTGGACAATGCGTGTGCTTCTTTTCGCAACGAATTTCAAACAAGATTTTTTGTGAAAGGGGAGAATTCGATTGTTTCATTCGTTTATTTGTGTGTCAAACATATTGAAAGTTAGCTGGTAATCTGTCTCTAAGGCATTGTTAATGCATTGTTTAATGTTAAGGTTCTGTCATTTTGAAACGTCGCGATATTTCCTACAAAGTTTTGTGAAAAATTCGTCAAAAAATGGGTGATAATGACGAGTCTTTGGATATTGAACAAGCTGCTGAAACTGCGCTATCCTTGTTGGTGCTCGAAAAATTGAAAACATTATACGAGACTACCTACAACAACTTTGAAACCTGGGTTAAAGAAGAAAATGTTGAGAATTTTACAGAAAAGGTATTCCTAGCCTATTTCCTGAAGTTATCCACTATCTTAAGGCCATCAACTCTGTAGAGTAAATATTCGATGATCATGATTTACCTGAACAAAAACGTAGATATAAGCACTAGTGCCTAAAACTGTCACTTTTAGGTACTAGTGCCTAAAAGAATATCATTTCGAAACTTTAATAAATATCAAAAACTGTCCATTTCGAAAGGTTTTCACGAAAAATATATTTTATCGTA
Organism: Cynegetis impunctata; assembly: GCA_030704885.1. Lineage (NCBI taxonomy): Eukaryota > Metazoa > Arthropoda > Insecta > Coleoptera > Coccinellidae > Cynegetis > Cynegetis impunctata. Next base: position 107,056 of record JARQZK010004358.1, on the reverse strand, counting down.
TCATTGAAGATTAAGACATTTTTATACTGAATCTTTATTAATAAATATTAACATCATAAACGCATCAAAACCTACATAAAACCTTAGTTACTCATAATAGATTAGTTACCATAATATAATACGCTAGTTACGAAAGCATAATACGTTAGATACCAAATAATATTAGAACTAGTTTTGATGAACATATAAAACAATATTTTGACAGTTTTCAATCTTGATGGATACACCTTTGCCGTTAGCGTCTGCTTGTCCTCTAAAACGTCATCTTCCGTGTAGAGGTTATTATCTTCGCTAATTCATTGGTTCGTTAGGCTCCTCCAATTCCAATTAAAAAAACTTTCATCAAAACTCCTCATCTGGGACAAAAAACAAAAATTCGTTGACTTGTTCTCTTGTAAATACTTTTGACTTTTTTGCTGTATATCCAACATTTTTCTTCTTGATGAAACGCCGTATTTATCGTTTTCCACACATTCCTTAAGTTCTAACATGGAATATTTCGGCCATAAGGATGAAGCAGAATATTTCTCAGAGAGTTTTGCGAATTACACCAGCAACACCGTTTCTTCTGCACCTTGAATATGTTCTTTGTTTCGCCACTCACTAAACTGACGATATTATTTTTTATAATGGATTTTAGAATTATCCGGAAGCCAGTCCAACCTTATTATAGTGTTGGCTGCAGCTAATATATCGTCAGGAATATAAAAATCTTACATGGTTTTAATGACTTTTTGAAATGCCGAAATGAAATGACATAAAATCTTGTTGCTTTTATTTTCACATCGCCGTTGTCAATGATACGATAAAGCTTTGAATGTAACTCGATTATTAGCGATGAACACCGTCTCGGACATTGCTAGGTGACTTGGCTGTCGTCTCGTCACCTAGCAATGGCCTCGACTATTATAAATCGCATAATAATCTCGTTATATTAATAGCTATAGTTTGCAATCAGCATCTGAAGAAAGTGAACTCTCACCGAAACGTGCGTCATGCTTATTTTATTCAATAAATGTGTGAATTGTTTTTATAAACCATCGTTTTAATGAAGTAACTGTATGAAAATATTGACTGCTTGTACTTACAACATTATCAAACCAGCTAGAGCTCTTCAACGTGTTAACTTTGGTTGAGAATTTGTACCTATGCAAAAAAATAATAATAGAGAAAAATACGGCCTTAATAAGTAATCTAAGCTGTCTCAATTTCAAAAACTTCCAAAATGTTGCCAGTTGCAACCTACGAAGTAATTTCAATTGGTTTCTGACATCACTTCAGTTATTTAAACAATACTTTGTTACCAACATAAATAAAATTATATGTGGGGGGGGGGAACATTTACAACCCGCACAAGAATTGACCGAAATAACATCGAAAATTTATGCTTACGAAGATAACGTTCTCATGACCATGTAGGAAACATTCGTGTCGTCTTGATCCAGTCCTGAAGCAACAATCCAATCGCTATCTTCGTTTCTGCCTGCATAAATTCTAAAGCGATATCATCTGAACTGGCGATGTTTTTTCCTACACACTCACGGACGAACGCATGCTATTTATATACTCATTTGTAAATCTCTCCAAACGACATTGCTAAATTATTAGAAATGGCTTTGGGTTCGACTTGAATTATGTTGAAGTTTGGATTTTTTTAAAAAAGTTTATTCGCCATGTTCTCTAAAGAGTTGAAATAAATAACCGTTTGTTACATCCCATCAGGTGGACAACATATCCTCTTACTTTCTGTCAAGTATGATTTATCACAGACAATCGTTATTGGCTATAAAAGTTGATTTATTTGCAAAGATTTACTGAATTGATGATCTTTGTAAAGGTATTTTCGTAGAGAACAATTGAGAGATCCAATGTGATGATCCAAAAATTTGATGCAGAGAAGTTCATATTTCATCCAAGTAATTTTTAATACCTATATTATTTTTTTGAACTTCTGTATTTTTATCTGAATTACAGAGTGTTTTGGAAATATTGAACTATTCGCAAAAAAATTTCAAATTTTTGAAAAAATTCCAGCTCTAATTTTAAAAAAAATATCATAGAATAAGTTATAGAATACCTAGTATTAGTTCAATATTTCCGGAACACTTTATGGTTTAGATCAAAATAAAACGCCAATATGACACATGACTCTTGGCATTCGAAAAAATGTAATGAAAAATACAGGTCAGTATTTGAAAATGAAAAGTTGAGGGTGGCCCAGTGTGTACGATACCCTGTATATACATTATATTCAGATATTTGGAAGGGCTACAAAAAGTTGCTATCGAAAAGTGGGAAAATTTTTGAAACATCTTTGTAAAATGAAAAGAAATAGGCAAATTCATATAATTGGCCTCTGAAATATGCTACTTTGTCCCCATTTAACCGTCCCTCAATCTCTCACCGTTTTCGAAATCACCATGCATAGACTCAAATTTGAATAGCCCTGGATATATATATATATATATATATATATATATATATATATACATATATATATATATATATATATATATATATATATATTTATATATATATATATATATATATATATATATATATATATATATATATATATATATATATATATATATATATATATATATATATATATATATATATATATATATATATATATATATATATATATATATATATATATATATATATATATATATTTGTTATATCGTATGTTTTCTCGGATGGTAGAATGAATCTGAGAGAGATTCCGGGGTTCAATCCGATTTTTTCGAAATGAAAATGCCAAATGAGATATTAGCGAAACGTCGTGAAACAAACGGTGCTTCTCAGCGCCAACAAAACTTTCGAAAAAATCGGATTGAACCCCGGAATCTCTCTCAGATTCATATATATATATATATATATATATATATATATATATATATATATATATATATATATTTATATATATATATATATATATATATATATATATATATATATATATATATATATATTTATATATATATATATATATATATATATATATATATATATATATATATATATATATATATATATATATGTATATATACGTAATTTTATCACGTTTTCATGCAATAGCCTATCGTGTTTAGCTACAGCGTGGGAATTATATAGAATTTATTTCACAGAATCTATATTCTGGATGATACAAGCTATTATACAATACGTCAGATATCAGCAATTGGTATTCTTAGAGAATAACGGTATAGGTTTACGGTGAGGAATATAATAATGTGTCATGGTTTTATAGAAAGGAAAGAATAGATATGACACTTCACTATTTGATGAAATTACCTGCAATAATTTAATTATATAAAAATGAATAGGGTACGAATAAAGTATGTACAATATTCGTAGAAACTAATCTACATCACAAAATATTTCTCAAATGACGGAAAAGAGAAAATTTATCTAGTATCGGATTACATACTCGTGTTCTTAATTATATGAAAAAGTATATATTTTGACAATTCTATGCTTGTATGACTTTGGAAATTGCACATTTGGTGATAATTATTCATATTTTGAGAATAGATACTAATTTTAAGTAAATTTTTCAAAGAATTCCAATAAATGCTTTTGATTTCATTTGTAACACAGCCAACTTATTTCTATTATTTGTCATACTTCACTGTATCTCGAAAAAATAATGAAACTGTTTGATATTCTCAATTTCAAAGTAGAACTACATCACAAATATTTTACTTGTAATATAAATGTTATTTTTGCTTTGATACTGACTTTTTTTTTGGTCAGTCCTAAATTTCGGCTTCTTCAAATTATTCCTTCATAATAAATGAACACTACTGATTGGATTGATAGCTTTGGTACATAATATATGATAAAGGTGAATTCCTGATTCAAATACTACCTATACTCGAACGTATAAATGGAATTTATATTTTATTTTCATTGAATGACTTCACCCCTTAATTAAAATTGAAAGTCTGTGGTGAAAGAGATAATATACAAGAATGAGAGAGAAAATTTTGCCTGGCCATATTCTAGTGTTAAATATTCAGTAGATTTTTCAACAGAGAGTTGAGATAAAAAATAGAAATATTTTTTTTTGAATAGTTACAGATTTAAAAAAAGTCAATAGTTGTATTCTAAATTTATCTTAAAGTTGTGAAGACATCTATCTAAATTTGAGAGTGTTTCTTTATTAAGATTCCGAAGGATGTGAATGAAACATTTAGAAAGTGATGAAATTTTATCTTATAATTTCTTACATGACTAAAACTATAAAGATCTTTAAAATTTCAAAACAGGTTGGGTGAACCCATAAATATCGAAATAAATAGCTAGTATAAACTAACTACAAATTAAGTATCAGTTGATGATAATAATATATCCAATAAAAATACAGGATATTAATGGTACCATAAACACATTTATTTATGCGCATTCGTAATTTGTTCATCAACAGGAAATAAGATATGAATGAAAGTTATTGGCTTTCACCTCTGCAGTAATTCTAGATCAAGGTCATTTATTTATATAGAGTGTCCAAATAAAAAATAAATATTTCGTTTGATATGAAGTTTTGAAAAAACTCCAAACAAAAGTCGATTTTTTATTTGATGAGGACGTCTTAGTTCAATTATAACTTGTTTTGTTGTTCTGAATCTTTTATAGATTTAGGTATCAACTTTAAAATTTTAAATAAAATTCTTTTTTTTGGATTCGATAATTTCAAACTAAAAGAATTATTTAATTGAGAAGTTATATCTGGGACACTCTGTATGTGATCAAATTCAAAACGAAGGCGAGTTAGCTGAATTTTTAACGAATTAAATGTTTCAGCTACCCACAAAACAAAATATTAATCTGAAAAAAATTAAAATATTTCGAAAGTCGCATATCATTTTGGAAGACATAACTATGAATTGAAAAACTCTATTCTGTTATTTGTTCGTGGGAAGATAATAAAATAAAGATTACATTGTTTACACGACATTCCTCTTCACTCAGCGATTTCCAAACGTTTACCTATTGAACAATTGATTATGGTTATTAGATATTCCTGTGATTGTGTAATAATACTAAAAGCCGCAAAAATTAATATGTGTGGTATGGTAAATATGCTTTGCAACTATAAATTTGTACATTTGTCAATCAGAAATATGTAATATCTCCTTAATATTTTAATTTCATAAATTTGTGTGAAAAAACACGTGAGCAGCAAAATTCCGTAGTTTTCCCCCTTATTTTTGTGATGAAATACAATGAATTATAATTTAATTTTTCAATTTTGATGAGGAAATGTAGATTACTAATTTTGCCAAAGGATATAGAAATATATTACATTCACATAATATCTATGTCTTGTTCATTCTTGTGAAATTGCTTGAAACCTGTCTTCACTTACTTCATCAACGCAATGTAAAATGAAAGTATTAAGTATAAAATTTATATATAATTGAAAATCTAGCATATGCATAGTAATTTTTAAACAATTTCCCTTCAAACCAAAAAGTTGAAACAAGCAGGTGAATGTGTTCATGATAACTTCAACATATAATAATATAATACTCAATGTCTCAACTATATAAATAATTCCCCAATAATCATTAAAATATAGGTGGTGTTTCAAAACATAAAATTAGTAATTAAAAGTATATATATATATATATATATATATATATATATATATATATATATATATATATATATATATATATTCATACAGATGCGCCGACTTATGGAAAATATTGGGGGGCCTATACCGGGGGTTCTGCCCATGGAAATTTTTTGAATTTTAGATGAAAAATAGTGAGTTTTAAAGTTTTTTTAAGCATTCTAGAATCATATGATCGAAATTAGAACCCTGATAACTAGACACTCCGGGAAACTCAACAAGCCTGACACATTTTTTAACTAAAACTATCATTAACAGAATAAAACATGAAATATTGCTGTCGCACAGTAAAAGCACTTTCATTAATAAGTGAAATAGCTAATTTATTGAATGAGGCTCAGGGTTCCTTAAATAAAAACAATATCTGAAAGTTAATGCATTGAAGATATTTAAGTATTATCTATAAAGTACTAAATATAAAGATATTTAAGTATTTGAAAATAACAAATAACTAATACAGTACTATAGTGATACAGTAGGTACTAAACTAGTAGATACTATTCGAAACTGGCAAATTTAAAATTGTGTAGGTATGTATTCAATTCGCTATTTTAAACAGATTTCAAATATTGCTCCAAATTATCAAAGGAATAAAATAAAAAATAACAACATAATTTTGTGATTTTACAAAGCATAATATAACTGATAATTTTCTCAAATTATTGGGGGTGCTCTGCCCCCCAAACGAATATTTCCCAACGAATTGTGCCCCATGGAGTCGGCGCCACTGTGTATATATACACAGGGTGTTCCAGAATAACGTCAGAAAACTTCTAAGGGTTATTCTTCAAGACATTTCAAGAAAAGAAGTTCTAATTAATGTAGGTCCGCAAATGCTTCCTCACCGAAATACAGGGTGTTGAAGTTTGAGAAAAAAATTAAATTTTTTTTTAATATCTTCTAAACTACGAATGCTATCAAGATGAACTTCAGAACATTGTTATAACTTCTTAAGTTCTATGAACTACTGTTAAAATGTCTTCCAAAACTGTCATAATTCAGCAATAATGCCCTCCCTCAAAAATATGGTTAAATGAAACCCACGGTACCCCTCTATTCTCCGCTCCCTAACAGTTTTGGAAGAAATTATTACAGCGGTTTATAGAGCTTAAGAAGTTATAATAACAATGTTCTAAAGTTCATCTTGATAGCATTCGTAATTTAGAAAAATATTTAAAAAAATTATACATCAGACGTGAAAACTTTTTCGCTACTCCCGCTCCTGATCAGCTAATACCCCTAAAATTTCAACATTAGGTAAGAGCTGTTCAGAATGAATATCTGGAAATCCATTCAATCTGAAGCGACAATAGCGCAATAGTGTGGCATAAAGTCCAGATCAAATCCCACGCCAGGCTGCTAGGGTTTGGCCCCACAGGGTCGTTGTAGGGAAGCGTCCCTAGGCGGTCCAAGTATAGGGGCGCAGTTGGGGTTAACATCTCGTTATGTAAAGTGTCTGTTTACAGGCATAACTTACGCATTATGCCTCGGCCATAACTTTGCCGGCACGACAGTTGTATTCGAAACGATGATGGCAAACGACCCCGCTACAACCATTTCACAGCCGCTTTCCTAATCTTCAGACCGTCATCGGAGCGATTTGTTAAATTAGTCGGCCTTTTTCTTTACGTGCAGTGGCGAAAAAACTAAATTGTCCATGATGTAATTGAGTGTCGCCATCGACGAATCTGCGATTTTTTTTTGAGGCTTACTTGAACGTTAAAGTGAATTAATTCCAGAATTTGTATTGAAATTTCCCGTGCTTCGTCACGTCTGAATTTAAACTTAAATTAGTGGCATATCAAACGTAATACAACTATTGAATTGAACTAGATTTGTTGAATTAGTCGGCGTATTTATTTACGTGCTGAAGCGAAATAGTTATTTATGTACCAAGTGCGTTATAGAGATCCTAACGCGCGGACGGATACATTCGATCCGAGGGCCTCTGGCCCGAGGGATGAATGTTGCCCGATGGGCGATAGGATCTAGTAACGCACGTAATGCATACAAGATTTTATTTTTCACGAAAAACTTATTTTTTTATAATGAAAAATCGATTTTATTGCTCCTATACTTTCCATTTTCCTTCTCATAGTAGGCATGTCATTTGTTGATATTTTGACGTTTGTGAATATTTTTGTCATCATATTTAGTGAATGTCATTGCTGCTATCTTTGTGTAGTCTTATAGAAATAATGGAAATGAAAATGGATTCACCCAAGAATATCATAGAAAATGCAGCCAAAGCTGCGAATAATTCATTGCCGGAAAAATCCAGAGTCGTATACGACAAGGATTATGAAGTATTTAATCAGTGAAAGTTGCTTCATTTCTCCTCGTACAATTAGCGGGCGTTATGATCCATAACGCCCGCTCATTACGCCCTAAGGCATAATTAGTGTGTTCATAGCAACCGTATCCATGGTGAAATAAACATATAATATACAAGTGAAAAATAAAATATTTTTGTTGTTGCTTGTACCTCACAAGAATCCTGAACTTTAAGTATCAGATCATGTGAATAACTCAAATTAATTTGTTATACGAGTAAGAACCTATTTTTCTATGAATCCACGGATCCGAAGAGTACTCTCCACTCTCCTTTTTTATGGGAATTTCGATAGTTTACCCCTGTGATACCCAAGCGGCCTTCGTCCGCCCGATAATCGAAATTCACGTATAACTTGAGGGCTATATATAATAATTCAATGTGAAAATACACACTCTCTACGAATAATGATACAAACAATATGAAAATGTCATAGCTACTTAAAATACTGAATTTCTGAGCAGGAATAAAAGGATATAACCTCGTCTCTCTTTTTCGAAGATACAAGAGAATCATTAGGGTGGGAACAGAACGAGTAAGTCGAGGTGGAGGTGTAGCTCGCGGTCGCGGTCGATGTCGACATCTATGTAAAACAAAATTAAATGGGAGCGAACATAACGAGTAAGTCGCGGTGGAGGTTTAGCGCAATGCCACCAAGGAGGTTTACAGCGATGCTTTTGAGAATCAAATCAGTTTGTTTTACATGGATGCTTACCGCGTGGTCTACAAGGATGCTTCGCTGTGATTGGCGCGTTCAAGGCAGTGTTGTCATCACCCTCAGCAGCTCGCATACAAGAAGTGTTGTGAATTATGAATTAACTATTGCATAACTAATTGAAAAATCGCTATAAAATTTTTGTGCCACTGAATTATTGTTCATTAACTATCCAGTGCCTGAATTTTTTCATTGATTAACTTTCCTATTTAATATGGTGAAATAATGTTTATTGTTAAAGTGTTCAAAATGGGCGTGCATTGTCAAAGCCAGATTAGCCGTTTTTGGCCGTATTTTCATCCCTCTGACAAAATTATAAATATTTATCCTATAGCTTCGGAAGTTGAGACTTCACTATAAGAAATTTCCTCCGCTTTTCGAATTTTTTTCTAGCCAGAAAAATCTCAATTATAGTTATTATAAAACTAAACCCCTTTTTTGATCTTTCAGTAAATTGTTAATAACTTTTACAGATTTCACGAGCGGAACTGTGTTTTTTTCAAAAAAAACATCTACATTCTATTCCGAACCGAATGACATATCGTTCATGTTTTTCCGAGACTGTTGAAAAAAGTTGAACAAAAAAGCACTTGTTGACTAGACTACATAATGATATCCGCTTTCGGAACGCAGTTTCGTATATAGAGAATGATTTCTATTACATATTTTATGAAGATAGTTAAAATACTTATTAATTTTTTTATTTAAGCTCAAACTCTAGATGTCGTTAGAAGAGTCGCTAGATTTTTTGTCGCTTAAAACATAATTCAAGCCGCTGTAGCAAACAAAATGTCGCTAGATCTAGCGACAAAGTCGCTAAATAGGCAACACTGGCTCGACTAAGCATCGCTGGTAACCTCCTCGTTATGTGCGGTTGACATCGACTGAGACTTAATTAGTGGCATCCACCGCGAGCTACACCTCCACCTCGACTTACTCGTTCTGTTCGTACCCTTATGTATGCAACAATGTCAATTCAACTTTCATTTTATTTAAAAACGGAATAAAACTGTTTCAAACGTTGATTTTGACGGGGTAATATTAGGTATTACTTTCTTTTCATATTGTGCAGAGAGCTTCTTAAGTTTGACAATATCATAGTACAAATGAACCAGTGAACTTGATCTTGCAGTAAAATAAATTATATGTAAATTACATTATGAATCGGTGATTGTTGAAAGGGCACTAAGTCCAAAAATGAAAGTTTTGAGTAAATTGAAAAAATATGTTTAAAAGTTATTTATTTCATTTCATCAATACATGCAGTGAGCGTAATAAAAGTAAATGGGTGAGGAATCATTTATCTACAGAGAAATTATTATTATTTCCAATTTTTGTATTTTTTATTATTTTTTTAAAGGAAGGACTTAGTTCCATTCAACAATCAGTAAAACAAAATTAAGTAGTTATGATTAAACTTATATACTTTATTGGAGAAATAACACATAGAAATGAACAATAATTCTTACAAACATACCAAATGATAAACAAGTATCTACTTATGAAGCAAAAACACGACAAATTATTCATCTTCAACCTCCTGTTCAGAGTTGAATGGAACTAAGTCCGCGACTTAGTACCTTTCAACTTTCAGTACGTACGTATTATTAGTGCTTCATAGAATGGGACTTAATTCCTTTCAACACCAAACGGTCGGGGATATAATTTGGTATAGAAATCCATATCAAATACATTTTCAATGAAAAATGGACTTAGTACCCTTTCACCAATCACCGATTCATTTAATGATTTAAACTCAATAATCATCATCTCTTTTAATAACAGAACTAAGTATATTTCATTGTTTTTAATTAGATATTTTAGTTTATGTGACAGAAATTAATACTTCAAAAATATAATAATGAAAGTATTTAAATATCCAAGATAATGACATTAGGTACTTATATGATAATATTGATTGCTCATTGAAAATATGTTTTTTACTGATACATGTATCCATATAAAATACACAGGTTCATTCAGAAAAATTTATTTTTCAATATAATGCAATGTTGTGTTGAGACTGATGACATCTTGTGTAGGTTAACCAAACCACCCACTCAGTTGTAATATTTGCTCGCTGTAATCTATGAGGCAACACCCAAGACAAAGAGCACTACGTTCATTAAACAACACAACTTTTTTCAGCGAATACTATTTACATACAATTCAGGAGAAGGTAATCAGCGAAACGTCTTTCTACTACGTGTTAGGTCCGAACCAGAGAGGCGGTATTGTTAATAACAGACAACTAAATATTTCCCCGGCTATCATCATGAGTTTAATGCAAAACTGCATATCTCGTTTGGGAATGCGAGCCACAATATACAGAGCGAGCCCATTAGGAAAATAACGTCAAATGCGCAATTTCCATTCTGCCAGGCTCGAGCCGAAGTCAGGCAAATGTAGATAACGTCATATTATCCAACAAAATGCAATGAGCTGCAATGTACCGAGTACTGTCTATATGTACGTTGTTATTTATATGTGTGGATGAGGAATGAGTTGGTCCACGGGAGTTTTAATGATCGAGCACATCCAACAAGATCTTTGAATTAATGAATGTTGTTAACGGATACAATGTAGCAATCTCAAATTATATATAAACTGCAACTAGCAAAATTCCAATGAACCGTACCAAAATTATCAAGAGAAATTTCTACTATAAAATCATTGCTTCAAATAATGGTTTTCATACAAGTTTGATAGGTAAGAAGAAACGTAGCCAACTAGCGTACAATATAGCATATATCCTCAATCGAAAGTAGAAAATTCCGAAAAATTCACATCTTTAACATATTTTGGTCCTCTAACAGAAAAAGTTGCTAATGTCATACCTAAATGTATTATTAAAATTGCTTTCAAACCTAAGACAATACTCTCGGGATTTTTATTCAATGCATCAATGCCAAAGATATCACTTCAAAATTTGAAAGTTCAGGAGTTTATAATTTGTCCTGTATGTAAAGGAGTGTATATAGGTCAGACTGGTCGATCGTACAAGGCAAGATTTAAAGAACACCAACAATATTTTTTGAAAAATAAAACGGATTCAACGTTTTCGAATCATTTCCGTGAAAACCACCACCCGTTTCCACAAATATATAACTTCCAAATGTTGTACAAATTAGCGAAATGTGCCAAACTAACCTACTCAGAATCATAAGAAATTTTTAAACTCAATCATAATGCAAATGATATCTTGCTGAACGCCCAGATTGACTTGATATATTCTCCTAGTTTTAGTGTATTCAAACAATAACGATTTTTCTATGAACATTTTATTGTCCCAATTTGGGAAATCCACTCGATGAGCCCTTTTTGAAATATTTTCCCCTTGTCTATTTAGGTACCTGTAGTAAGTCTTTTCCACCCGTAAGCGCAAATCTATAATTACGTATTCAGTATCAGTTCTCAACTCAATCTGCCCGATGATGGTCTAATGACCGAAATTGCAATCGCAGTTTTATAGTTTTCAAATTATTTTGTGATAATAAACGTAGTAAATTCAAGTTTTGTTTTCGTTCATCATGAATGATATATTTTCAATATATATGTGTTTCAACATATCGATCCGTATGTTTTCATTTTAAGAGTTAATTTGTCGCTCTATTTTTTCATGGATATATATTTTCCGAATTGTTTTTGCATGTGCTATATTCTTACCTATTTATCTTGTATCAGTACCTAGTAAATAGCAGGCTGCTGATGCCTGAAAAAATATTTTATTGATATATTTACTTCTCTTCACTTTTTCGAACGTTTTGAAAGAGCCGTCTGAAAGTTACAACGTTCTTTTAATGATATTTGAAAAATGAAAGCATCTCATGGAAGGATGAAAAATAGGAAAACAGTTCATCACAAAAAGAGAAAATCAGAAAGAAAGTAAATAAATTGTTTAGATTAATAATTTTAAATTATAGATTTATATAAGTATATTATTCAAAGGGAGCGTTCAAATATTACGTAACGCAGTTTGGGGGGTGGGGGGGTCTTGCAAAACGTTACGATGCGTTACATGGGCGGGAGGGGGGTTCGAACAACGCGTTACGTAACATTGTTTTCATATTGAAATAAAAAGAGGGAACTTAAATCACTCAAGTTGGGAACCCTTTTCGTTCATGTTTTACGGGGAATCCCTCGATTGTATTGTACGTCAGTTTCTTCCAAGTTGGCAACCCTATCCGTTTATGTTTTATGGAGAATACCTCGACTGTATTCGTCGTCATTTTTTGTTGTTCCCGTTGTCAGTTTTCGTTTAGTTTTTCAAACACGTAATACACAGAAGCACATTGCTGTAGTCAGTGTTTTAGATATACTGTAATGTTCTCAAAAGAAAAAGAGGGAGATTTGTATCATCAGCTGTTTTTGCCCTATAAAAGCTCTCATGCTGACTTGTGTGCCAACTGTGCCAAAAACTGCCAACGAAATTTAAAAAACGGCTAAAGAAAAACTAAAAATGGTATAGCGCCCACGTCCGTTACTCGCAATATTTTTTGTAAGTAATTAAATGCGCTTCCGAATCCTGCTGTTCCATCTTGAGGAGTGCTTTGAAATCATTCTTTCCGAAGAATACTTTCCTGCCGCCACCCTGCCGATGCCAAATCCTTTAGACCCCTTATATATATATATATATATATATATATATATATATATATATATATATATATATATATATATATATATATATATATCATGAAAAGACATGAAACGAAAAACTATCTTGGGGTACTAGGTCCAATTTTGCTAATCGCACCCATTTTAATTAGTAATTTAGTAATAAAAGTTTATTAGGACACATTTGAGCCCATTTCAATATTTTACATTATGTATGATTATTTATTGAATAACAATAAAATAAACATTATACGCATGTATTGCGAGTGAGAAATCTCTTGTTTTGTTTATTATTAACGAAAACGCGATTTAAACAATAACATAGGTATTTTAGCGACTTTCAGGTATTTTGCGCAACATATTTGTGACTTTTAGGTAAAAATGGTCACTTGGGTGTTACGTAACGTTTACGGAGGGGGAGGGAGGGTTCATGTAAACGTTACGGCGCGTTACATAGGGGGGAGGGAGGGTCAAAAATCTTCAAAAATTGCGTTACGTAATACTTGAACGCCCCCAAATACCGATTCCAATAATCACATCAGGCAGTTAAAGAAACTGGTTTAATCAAATATAAGCAACATATTTACCATATCAGATTTTTTGAAAAATATAATACTCAGATACATCAATGTGGAAAAATTAAGACTTCAAAGTTAAATCCTCTCATTAACCTACATTCATAATTTGTAGATTTCGAGTATTGTATTACAAACATCCTAATTTTTTTACGTATGTAAATCCTGCCCTGAAACGCCAATCTCAATTTTCAGAAGTTAGCGCTATGTCCTCCATTTCTCTCTAACCGCAAACAAAGGACAAAGAAGGCTCTATCGACGTCATCTAGTCTATCCCCAAAGCACTTTATTCCGTCCTCTGTATGCAGACTATTGCAGACTCGTTGCCTAGTCTAAACTGCTCATCTGGCTGGATATAATTGGACTGTGCAGCAGAAAATCACCAATTTGGAGGATGAACATTGCCAATGAATTCTTTTTAAAATCAGCAGCGTACTATGTTTACCGAGCATATTCGAACACTAGACACTAGACTGGGGAACGAATTTTGGAATTTATGTTCCTAGTTTATAGCAGAACAGTTTGCGCTTCAAAATTCCGCTGCGGAACTGGATATATGTTTCTACGGTTGTCATTTCATTGGAAAATGATACGTGTATCGTTTTCGAAACTTTTCTCTAATCCGTTTTTCAGTAATAATATAACAAGAGAGTGAGAATAAATTGAAAAT
>JARQZK010004358.1:0-87500 GCA_030704885.1 Cynegetis impunctata | reverse complement strand
TGTAAGTTTGCAAGCAGTGACTTACATTACCATGAGGAAACCTCTGAAAAAAACTCATGGCAGACCAGTCGGCCTCGGGGTTTGAACCCGAGACCTCCCAAATACTAGCCAGCGTACCTAACATACTCGACTAACTAGCTTGGTATGCATCAAGTGTTAACCCTAACATATATACCCTAATATATGCGACGGTGTACTAATAATCTCGAAGTGAAATGTGCGCATAGTACGTTGCGCAAAGGAACGTTATATTTCATTTTTAGTTAACGCTCGATTTTACTCCTCATAAACTTTTCATACCGCGTGTATAAAAATATTTTTCTAAGGAGAAAACTCCTATAAATTCCAAAAAGTGTTTTGTAGACTACTTTTCAATACCTATCTTCAGCGGTTTTCGAGAAACTAAATACATTCCCTATTTTGTGTCCAAAATATAGCTCAAATTAAATAATTATTTCTGCGTTAGTTAGATTCGAAAGAAGTTGAATTTTAGAAGTAGTTTTCTAATGTCCTAATTTTAAATTCCTGCAAGAACGTATTATTTGTAAGATGTACATGTTTGTTCAAAAATCTTGATTCATCTGTAGTTACAAAAATGTAAACAATAAACTGAATTCTCCAAAACACAAAATAAATGATTTTATACAGTTAATTCATTCCACATAAATAGTTTTGTCCATATATTCATATGAATTAGATATCAGTGGTTATATAGCAGTTAATTTTCTATTTAAATAAGTTTCTACTATTATAGTTCAGGTATGAATGACGTGCTAAATAACATCTCGCCATTATCGCAAATCGCCCGCTAAAAGTGAGTTTGCAATTCCGGACTTTGCAATTGACATTTTAACAGACACAATTTTTCAAGATAAGTATCTATTAGTGCATTAAACCGCAGCTCAGTCGATGCATTTATTTTGCATAAAATTGAATTCGTTCTCAGATACGCATGAATCGAACCGATAGTATGAAAGCACTAACTGCTTTAATGAGCTAGTTATGAGTTCGCGTATGCGCCATTATAATCACAATGATTACTTCAACTGTCCTTGAAATGGGATATAAGTAGACCTGTCTAGCATCTGTATTGCCTTAAGATCCTCTTATGAAGCCTTATTTGTCGGAATTCCAATTAAGGAACAACCGTGAGCTACACAAAACATCGAGATCATAGAGATTGTTTTAGTGATCCATTTGAATCTATTTTCCTACGGAATTAAAAAAAAACACTCTGTCGCAGCAGACTGCATTAGAAAAGCTGGTCCTCATAACGTATCCAGTTTAAAAAATGTATTTATTCAATATAGATTTGTTCCAAATACAAACCAGTTTTCCCATCTATTCATTTTACCAATTTTCAACCATATTGCTTCAACAGTGCGCCCTTTATTGTGTTAACAAGATTTACTTCCTCCCTTGTGAGTCATTATCTGATTGGTACCAAAAACAATAAGATCCAAGATGACATAAAGAACTTTTTTCTTTGTGTCTCCCGTGTAAAGTTATTTCTTCCTCTGTGGATAAACGCCATGATTCGTAACAAAACCAATCCCATCCAAGATGACAAGAAGAACTATCTACCTACCTATTTTCAATCCTATTGCTCTAAAATTGCGGCTTCTATCGTATGAACAAGATTTATTTCCTCACTAGGGGGTCATCCTCCCAACCAATTTGTACCAAAACTAATCCCATACGTGATATCATACGAAATTACCTATTTAGAAACTTTCAACGCTATTGCTCCAAAATTGAGCCCTTTATCATGTAACCGGGTTAACTCCCTAACCAATTCGTACCAAAATCAATCCCATCCAGTCCAAACCCAAAATTACTCCCTTTGTCGTGCCGATAATTTTAAAATACAAAAATACATACAAACAAACATATATATATATATATATATATATATATATATATATATATATATATATATATATATATATATATATATATATATATATATATATATATATATATATATATATATATATATATATATATATATATATATATATATCTATATATATATATATATATATATATATATATGTATATATATATCTATATATATATATATATATATATATATATATATATATATATATATATATATATATATATATATATATTTGAAGTAAGATCACAGTCTTACTAATTTGTATTTAAGGGATATCGACTGAAAGTTGAATATTAATCTCTTTATTCTATGCCAACCTTTCGAAACAGATTTGTTTCTTCCTCAGGGCTACTACAAAAACAGTTCACAATTAGAAGTGGTTTTTTAAAAACGTAAGAAATGAACTTACGGAAGAGTGAGATCAACAAAATTTTTTTATTACAGTGAAAATGATCATTGGATTAGCTGAACTAAAATTATACGTAATATCACATCCACAAATTGTTCTCATAAAAATAGAATGACATATGTTTAACCGATTAATTGATGTCAATTGTCATTCTATTTTTATGAGAAAAATTTGTGGATGTGATATTACGTATAATTTTAGTTCAGCTAATCCAATGATCATTTTCACTGTAATAAAAAAATTTTGTTGATCTCACTTTTCCGTAAGTTCATTTCTTACGTTTTTAAAAAACCAATTCTAATTGTGAACTGTTTTTGTAGTAGCCCTGAGGAAGAAACAAATGTGTTTCGAAAGCTTGGCCTAGAATAAAGAGATTAATATACAACTTTCAGTCGATTTCCCTTACCTTCTAAATATATATATATATATATATATATATATATATATATATATATATATATATATATATATATATATATATATATATAATTATATATATATATATATATATATAGATATATATATATATATATAGAGAGAGAGAGAGAGAGAGAGAGAGAGAGATATGAAATTGAGTTTTGGAGCCAAAAATCAAGAAACGAAAATCTATTTTGGTCCCAGGTCCAACTTTGCTGATCGCACCCATTTTCCTAAATAGGTTTTCTCAGTCGAAACCTGCTATTATATCAAATTTTATAGACAAAACTTAAATTTCAAAAATTATATCCACTTATGGCATCTAACTCTGGAGAAGTATCAAGAAATCTAACCTCAAAGTCATCCAGATGATCCAGAACGGAGTCCTACGAAGCAAGATTGATGGACCATGGAACATTCGAAATGAAGACATCAATTGCAACTTGGGAAAATATATGGTCGAAGATGAAAAGAAGTTTGAAGATGAACATTAGAAAATAATAGAAAACTATTAAAATAACGAAGTCCTCTCCATACTCGACAATGACAAAATTTTTGGGTGACTTTATAAACTGAAACAATTCTAATTAGTAAAGTGAAAGTGAAAATGATTGATGTTATATGGAATGCGTCTATTGAATAGAATCCGTTTAAAAAAAGTATTTTACGTTATTTTTGTAACTACCAATAAAATCTTGATTTTCGGACAATTCTTTAGATACATCGCACAAAGAATTCGTATGCACAGAAATAATACTAAGGATATCAGCAAACTAATACCAAAATTTCATTTTTCTTCAAATAAGTAACAAAATAATCAACATTTAATTGGAGCTATATTTCGAACAAAATAGAAAGATTTTATTAATTTCTCGAAACCCTATGAAGATAGGCATAGGGTGGTATCATACAAAAATATTCAGAAAGCACTTTCACAGCAAAAGAAGCAATAATATACAGTGTGTCTCATTTAAAATATCGAAATGTTGCTACTTTTCAGTATAAGCGGCAACGCCGTAAACGGTGAAAATATTTTTAGACGGGGACTAATTCATCCAAGTTACCAAATTCTACGAATGGTAATACAGTTTCGTGAACGTCTAAGGTGCCAACGACCGTATAATTCAAATATATTATTCAAACGAGAAAATTCTTGCATTCATATAATTTTCTCGTCTCAATTTCAGTCTCATTTATGCTAGGTATGATATATACAGAGTATCAAACAACGATATCTAAAACTTTCAATTAATCATAAGTTTTATGGTATATGGAAGCAACAATAATGAATCATCCAATATCCAGCAATTAAATGAATTTCAATTTTCAAACGTTATTTATTTCAATCAACAACGATAAAGCACTCCATTTATAAACAGAAACGAATACAAATATTATTTCGTTGTAATATTTTACGATATCTATGAATTCCACCATAAAACGTCGAGTTTATGGTTTTTATAGTTGAAATTATTGTTTTAATGAGTAACTTCAAGAGGAACAACAGATTAGTAATCCTTATCAGTACATGATTATCGAAATTATTTTTGTTGATTATTGAAAAATACAGATTACTTTTTTCCACTCTAATTATTTTAATTAATACTGAGAGAAAGCTTGAAATGGTTCATGAGATTCAAAAGATTGAACCACCTTATATTATATGAAAAAAAATGAAGGACATCCTACTGCGTAGCACTAGGAATAGTAAAACCCCTCGGCGCATGTGCATGTCGTCAATATTTTTTGAATGTACCTATTATATAAATTAAATAACAATGAAAGTCGATTTTACGAATGAAATGAAGAAAAATTGCAATAAATGTATTAATAAGTCGATATTACGAATAAAATCCGTGAAAATTTAGCAAATAAATTCATTGATTGACTGTCGAGTTTGAATATCCTATTCCGGCTCATGTTGCTGCAAATTATGAATCAAATTGATAAGATATCTCTATGGATGGGAAGCAGACACAGACGCAGAATCAAGCTTAAGCTATCAACGTCGCTTGGTTACCGTGGCACACAGAGCACTTCGACGCATGTTTTGTAGGACTTCGTACATATCGACCTTGGCGCATGCGCATGTCGTAATGCCTAATCTAAAAAACGCTATAGTTTTTTATTCTTCGTTGGTAAAAATTGGGAATTCAAATTCCCTAATGAAATCATATGTGTTTTATCGATATCCGTTGGAATTTTCAAAATCGGGACAGTTACCAACTTTTTGTCGTGAGACTATAACCCCTTTAGCTTCGCCTCGGGGTAAACACTCAACGAGTAACCCATTTCAAAGCTTTTTACAATGAAATTTTTTTTATTTACCCTAATTATTTCATTATAAGTACGTAATGAAAAATGAGATGTATTGAAATACTGCATATATGAAGAAAATTAAAAAAATTTTATTTCATAAACAAAACTATTATCCTCAACCAAATATGAATTTTTATATTTATTAACTCGTTTAGAGTATCATGTTGATATACATTTTCACATTCATCCTTTTATATCATTTTCTTAGATGAATTAAAAAATTTCTTCCTCTATTTCTCTATTCTGATAAACACTATCAACATACTTCAACATAACAATGATCATTATTTCTGAATTAATACTGATATTTCTCATAGAACTAAACTAACTCTTGAGCAATCAATAAATCTTGAATTTAATTGAAGTGACATTTACTTGGTGAAAATTCATATCCATAACTTAATAAAGAATTAAAAAATACAAAATGGCAATTTCAGAAGCTTACCTACTTATTATATGCGAGAAAAGTACCTACAGTATTTAACAGTTTAACATACTTGGGCAAACCTTCCGACAACCTGAAATTGTTTCTTCATAAACAAAATTTCAAAGTTTCATATAAAACCAACACTAGCATTGGTAAATTGATTAAAAACAACAAATCAAAATTTCATAGAGATATACGTACTGGTGCTTATAGACTCAACTGTAACGATTGTGAAAAATTCTATATAGGACGTACAATTAGAAATTTCAAAACTCGAATACACGAACACCAACGTAGCTATATTAAGCAGAAAACTGACTCTAATTATGCGTGCCATCTTATTCAAGAAAACTATACCTTTAATCACAATTATAAAATATTACAGTTAGAAAATAGTCTCCACAAAACAAACTGTTGGGAACCCCTATACATCAATAAATATAAAAATTCCGGAAACCTAGTTAACGACCAGACTGAAGTAAACCCTTCTTCTCTCCTTAATATGTTCATTGTACCTACCAATGACACTGAATGAAATGCTTATACTTATTTAGTTTCTCTAGGAACCCCTCTGTTTAATATGTTAAATTTTTCGTATAAATAGATTGTTTTGTAATACCATAATGCAGTACGAGATGAAGTCAATGTTATGACGAAAGGCGTTTACTCAATAGATTTTTATTTCAACCTGTGAAAAGTTTTTTAATACTCTATTAAGTTATGAATCAATAAATCAATCAAACACGTATATTAGAAAAAACTGTTTAGGGGGTTACATGTTTTTTTTCCTAGCTAATCATTCCGTATAGGCAGTTATAAGGTTCTGAAATCTTCTTCAGCCCTTTATGGATGTG
Source organism: Cynegetis impunctata (assembly GCA_030704885.1). Taxonomy (NCBI): domain Eukaryota; kingdom Metazoa; phylum Arthropoda; class Insecta; order Coleoptera; family Coccinellidae; genus Cynegetis; species Cynegetis impunctata. Next base: position 81,171 of record JARQZK010004358.1, on the reverse strand, counting down.
AAATATGAGTTCACTTTCCTCTCGTTTCACATTAATATAAGAATTTCTAATGTCCTGACAGGGAATGCGGCGTGGCCTGACTTTCTAATTGCGTCCATTTGGTCTAATGTTGGTATAATGGGGTTTAAGCCAATAGTTCATCAGGTGGTTATACACCTAAGAAATCGAAGATTTTTACAACAACTGATGTTGAAAAATTTATAAGAGAAGCTCACGATGAAGTGCATACTTAGTAACAAAATTAAATTAGCAATATTTGTGTATGATGAACACAGCTGTACTCATTTATTCCTCACTTTGAATGGTACATGAAGCAGTCGTAGAAAAATGATGAAATTCGTACGAGATAGCTACTTTGGACTCGAATGAACTTTCATTCTAGTGAAAAATATGCTACATTTGGGGCTGGTTTCATAATATACTATTTCATCTCTACATGGGGACTTCACCATTATGAACCTGAACATATTCAATTTTTTTTCAGAGTCTAGAACATGTACTGAATAATATACATGCCTTCTAGTTCATTCACTTTCATTTAACCGCAACTCTGTAGTGAAATCAATCTCCGAGAGACATTAATAGATAGGGAGAATATAGGAAATGAAGAACCTCTGCTCCGTAAGGTAGTAGAAATAAATTCTTCCCTTTAACGTTCTCCATATCCTGGGTGAAATATTCTCTGCAAAATAAATTGGAAAATATAAATTTCCGAATCTTTACTGCTCGCCTCTACTACGATATCAGAATCATTAATGGCGCACGAATTATCAGTGGGTAATAATTCTCCTCTCTTTTCTGCTTTTTTTTTCGTTTCGAATCGTAGATTCTTGCTGAATTCTAAAAACAGGCATCGTTGCCAAATTTAGGTATACTATAACGTCAATTGACGGGTCGCTTGGTGCAACATTGTTTAACTGCTATATTTACTCGACATATATGTTTCAATGTGAATAATTTTCTGTTTTGAAAATGCGAGAATCTATCTATTTAGATAAAATAATATAGATAAATAATTTTCAAAGCAGAAAGCTCTTGATAATGGATGAATATATTGATATATGATAATTGTTAACCTAGGTGTCCCACAGGGTTCTGTATTGGGTCCAATTATATTTATAATGTTCATGAATGACCTACCTGAATATATGAACACGAAATGTACGGTTATATATGCGGACGATGTTTCTTTCGCAACTTGTGGCAATTCTCCTGAAGAACTGGCAGTTAACCTAATTTTATTATATAATAAGTTTACCGAATGGTGTTTAAACAATCATCTAATTTTAAATAATGGGAAAACGGTTCTAATGAAATTGAATATCACTAATGGATCCAACACGTCTTTTGAAATGCATACTGAAAGAATTATTATGACGACTTCCGAGTCGGCAAAGTTCCTTGGAACTTTCATTGACTCATCACTTTCTTTTCAGGCATGTACTGAGCATATATCTAAGAATATATGTAGCAGCTACTATGCAATCTTGCAACTAAAGAATATATTTTCCCAACAACAACTAATAAACATCTATTATGCGATGACATACTCTCATTTGTCCTATAACGTTATAATATGGGGAAACTTTAGATTCTCAACGAAATTGTTTGTTCTACAAAAAAAGTAATGCGTCTTATCTTTGGGATTGATAAGCGAACCTCCTGTAGAGGCCTCTTCCAGAGAAACAAAATTCTAACTCTCCCCTGTATCTATATCTATAAAAATATTCTATTCGTTAAAAATAATCTGAATGAATTCATTAAAAGTGCTGACAGTCATAACTATGAGACAAGGCGTGGCAGTCTTCTTAGAATACCGCCTCATCGCACTACTTTTTTTGAAAAGAGTCCATCCTACACTGGCATACAGTTGTATAATAAACTACCAGTCTCTATGAGAAAAGTTCAAAATTTTAATGTGTTTAAAAAATCTCTCAAGGATCTCCTGTGATTTGGAGAAAGCATATTATAGAACAAATCATTCCCATTCCCCCACAACGACCATGGCGTTTACGTATTGTTTCATTCCCTCTGCTTTATGTGCGAATATTGCAGTCGTGTATTTCACAGAAGTTTAATACAGATCCCTATATTTTCATGCACCTTAGAATAGTCATACACCCAAATCTTCATTTGGCATCGTTTCAGTTGATAACAAATCAGCGTTTCTCGATTTATGAAGACACATTTCGCGAAGTATTGCGGTACCAGGTGTGTGGAATCTTTTGAATATGATGCAAATAAATGTTACATTTCATTCATATATTCCAATTAATATTTTATTTGAGTTTTCTTATTTTAATAATTTATTGAAATTATTTTTAGTCTCACAATAATTTCGAAGTCGTTTTGAAATTCAATCAAAATCATATCACTTTTCATTTTGAAGTAGGTATGTTTGAAAAATATTTATCTAGTTCATCATATTTAACTGAATTATAGAAGAATTTATAAGTTTATTTTCAATAAGCTCTCGATTATGACAGTCCTGTAATTATAATATTACCATATTATTTATTTTTTTTTTTGCTCTTTAAGAGTTGTTCTTCAGTTTACTCATTTTATAGCCTTGATGAATTTATGGAATGTAGCTTTTGATGATTTTTTATACCCTTTTGTGTTTGTTTGTACTGTGATTTATTTCAATGTATTGTCTTTTCTCCACTGACTTTTCCAATATCATGTAAATGATCTAAATGGAATAAAAAATATTATTATTATTATTATATAATAGCCCGAAATATAGGTATAGGTATGTCCAGTAAATATAACAATTTTAATGGTTTCACGTCTGTTGATTTATAATTGGAAAAATGTATAGGTATTTTAATATTCTTAAAACATTCATCTGAACAAAATTTTTAATGAAGTTATTAAAACAATGGTTAAAAATAACAATTTACCCATTTATTATAAGAAATAACGCATGACGCACGTTTCGGTGGAACTTCACCTTCTTCAGATGCTAATAGCAAACTAACTATGATTCTCTGTTATATCGAAAACAAGAAATGACAAATTATGTAGAAGGGGTAAATACAAAGATGGTTACAAATAATTATTAGAAAAGGAAAAACCAATTCTGAACTGCTAGTTAGGTAGTTCGGTAATTTTGAAAAGATTAAGAAGGGGGCTTGAAGTATGATCGATTTGGCTATTCAATAGGATACCGGAATGCTTGTATTTATCACAAACCATCGCACACTGATAGCGTCATACATAGTACCTACTTCCCTACATCTTTTTCAACACAAAATGGCAGCTGTCAATAGTATGGTACATCGTTTAGTAAATATTCCACTTTCAAATGCCAATTTTAACATCGAGAAAAATATAATTAAACAAATTGCCGTAAATAATAATTATGATCCCAATATTATGGACAATATGATAAATAAAAAGGTTTTTAAAAATGCGATTTACCAGGTGTACCCCCTTACTAAAAATAATATCAAATACAACAGCCTCACTTTCATCGGAAATTCAAGTAAAAAACTTAAATCTCTCTTATCTAAGCACAACATTAACAATGCTTATCGTACCGGTAATAATTTAGGAAATCATATAAAAAATAATAAATTCAAAGTTCATAAAGATAATGAATCAGGAGTTTATAAAATTAATTGTGGCGATTGTGATAAGTTTTACATTGGTAGAACTTTCAGAAATCTTCAAACTAGAATTGTTAATCAGAAGTCGGATTCACATTATGCAAACCATTTAATCCAAGAAAATCACACTTTCAATTTCTATTTTAAGATATTAAATACTGAAAGTAATGGAATTAAACTTAATTTTTTAGAATCATTACAGATAAATAAATACAAGCATTCCGGTCTCCTATTGAATAGCCAAATCGATCATACTTCAAGCCCCCTTCTTAATCTTTTCAAAATTACCGAACTACCTGACTAGCAGTTCAGAATTGGTTTTTCGTTTTCTAATAATTATTTGTAACCATCTTTGTTATTTTTAACCATTGTTTTAATATGTTTATTAATTTACACCAAGTATCGGCCCAATCAATTCAAAATTTTTAATGAAGCATTAGAAAAACGATAATTCAAAACTGAAACGAAAAAGATCAGTCGATCAATTTTTCCAACATATGAAAAGGCCGATTTCAAGAATAATTGTTGATATCATCTAATCGTAATTCAATTTCAAAAACTATATTACACTCTGTATGAATAATTATCTGTGACTTATAGCCGTACCTATCATACTATTAAAAGTTTTGTTTTAGTATATATAAGTATTTGTAATTCACTAACATAAAATATTTTATTCACTGATATATAAGAATAAACAAATTTTCCAAAGATTTACACTATTTAAGAATGATATAATCTCACATCTAGAGATTGAGTCCAACATTTCAGTTCGAGGTAATACTTTTATCAAACTAAAAAGTACAAAAGCATTTTTTTCTCAATAGATTTCTCTATGAATGAAATGTTCACTGCTTAATATTCAAGAATATAATACCAAGATATTCATTCCACTGAAAGCTTGGTACAGAATACTCCTTTGAGTTTCTATTTTAATAATAGTCAAATTTATAATTTATTAATCCCATTTTCAAAAGTATATTCGTAATTCAAGCATTTCCTGTTAACTTAGATCTTTACTAATAGGAATGAAAGTTGGTAATTCCTGGTTATATTTTCAAATAAATTTTTATATACAATCGAGTAGGGATTCACAAAAGTAAATGAATATACTTGTTGAACTTTCTTCCTCGCCGTTGGACATATTGAGTAACAGATCTTTGTTAATTCAATATTAATTCAAAATGATTTGCCGCATTTAGCTATATTATCTCAACCTCCTTTCTAGATCTTGAAGCATTCCAATATCTAATTATGGATTAATAAAAATATACGCAAATTGTAACGTATTATATGAAATCGCTCGTTAGCAGCTGATCTCCATCACTGAGGTCGTATTTTTAATGCGAAATAGATCAAATCAAGGTGCGATTTTAACGGATTGATTTATATTTTGAAAAATCACGCTTAAATAGCATACCGAATTGGAAAGTAGAAAATATTTCATTTTATTAAAAAAACATATTCGTAAAGTGAGTCGTGGTTGAGTAAAAAAGCTGAAACTAATGAAGTAACGTACCTCAACATCATAACTCTATACACGTACCAAATTTTAACCCTCTACTGTAAAAAAAACCCGATTGAAAAAAAGAGTTAAAAAGGAATTGCCGCGGGGGAGGTACCGGGGAAATATATATATATATATATATATATATATATATATATATATATATATATATATATATACATGTATATAGGTAATTATATATATATATATATATATATATATATATATATATATATATATATATATATATATATATATAAATATATCTACTCCCGTACCTGACTGCTTTCCTTCGATACACTGCAATAGTATGTATTTTCGGGAAAAATACGGCTAATGACGATATGGCAACACCGCACGCTCGATCGATGAAAAGACAGGGAACGCTTCGTTTTCCAAACGGCCGCCAGGAGCGTCGTAAACGGCAGGAGACTCCTCATTTCGAAGCTTTGCCCATAGATACAAATCCCTTATTCGCATCCTTCCCAATTTGTACTCAGTCAGTATTATATTGTGATAGCACAACGTCAAAGATAACAATTCAAACGAAACGAGCGCCGGATAATTCAACATTGTGTGAAAGAACGATGTGACACTTGGGAACATTCAAATTTTCAACAACTTCAAATCGATTCTGGTACAATGAAATGAAGAAAATGATTCTAATTAAATTGAAGATTCATCCATCGGTTTTGTATGCGTAGTGATAATAGGTCGGACTGTAAAACATTCAAAAAAGGCAAGAACGGCAAAATTTAAATTTGAGGTTGAGTTTTCTCCTCATTAATGTTTCATTTCATTTCTTAACCTCTGAAGTTTGGTTTAAAGGGACGTGGCGGAGAGCAAAACCTTACCTTCTCTTCATTGAATTGAAACGAAGGTTGTTAGAGAAAATAGCTGAAGTCATCAATCAAGTACGAAACTTCAACTTTCTAGTTAATCTGGAGGAGCTGTGGAGGTATGCAGAACCTCAAAAACCACCGAAAAACAAAGAATCCCTACATTAAAATGACGTCGGTGGAGTAAAATATTTGAAACTACAAAAAGGTACCACCCCAACTTAATTCATGTACGGAATTGCAATCCTTCAACTGACTCTTCAGAAGGTATAGAGGTGCGCAAAACCTCAATGACAAAGAATCTTCAACATAAAAAAAGGCAGCGATTAGAAAAAAAGTTTATACCTACCAACAAACAGTTCCCTACCGTCACCTAAACCAAGTCCAAATTTTCAACACTAACACAACTTAAGGGGGTTTGGGACAGCTAAAATCAAAACCCGGTATTTAGCTCCGTACACCCTCAAAAATCGCTAAGTGCATTGCGTACTATGATGCTATTGGAATTTCAACCCTTTAACTTACTTTCCAGAAGCTATGGAGTATGTAAATTTTATGGCTGCGGTTGGTGAAATTTACCCAAATTTTCACTTTGAAAACCTGCTTATTAAAATAGGTGCAATTGGCAAAGTTGGACCTAGGACCAAGATAGTTTCTCGTTTCATGTTCATATGTATGTATGTATGTATAAGCTTATGTATTTCAGCGTTGTTTACACGATAAATACGCAATTTTGAAGCAATAGGGTTGAAAGTTTGTAAACAGGTAGTATTGTATGATATCTTGGATGGGATTGGTTTTGGTTCGAATTGGTTGGGGGGTGGACCCCCTTGGGGAAAATGAATCTTGTTTACACCACAGAAGTCGCAATTTTATAGCAATAGGATTGAAAGTTTGTATCTAGGTAGTTTTGTATGATATCTTGAATGGGATTGGTTTTGGTTCGAATTGGTTAGGGGGTTAACCCCCCGGAGGAGGAAATGAATCTTGTTTACACGATAGAGGTCGCAATTTTGGAGTAATATGGTTGAAAAATTGTGAGTAGGTAATTTTTGAAAGATATCTTGGATGGGATTGGTTTCGGTTCAAATTGGTTGAGGGGTTGACCCCCCTGGGGGAAGAAATAAATCATGTTTACATGATAAAGGGCGTAATTTTCGAGCAATAGGATTGAAGTTTTTCAGTAGGTAGTTTCTTATGATATACCTATTGAATGCGATTAGTTTTGGTACGCATTGCTTGGGGGGTTGACCCCCCAGGATAGGAAATAAATCTTGTTTACACCACAGAAGTCGCAATTTTATAGCAATAGGATGGAAAGTTTGTATCTAGGTAGTTTTGTATGATATCTTGAATAGGATTGGTTTTGGTTCGAATTGGTTAGTGCGTTAACTCCCCGGAGGAGGAAATGAATCTTGCTTACACGATAGAGGTCGCAATTTTGGAGTAATATGGTTGAAAAATTGTGAGTAGGTAATTTTTGAAAGATATCTTGGATAGGATTGGTTTCGGTTCAAATTGTTTGAGGGGTTGACCCCCCTGGGGGAAGAAATAAATCATGTTTGCATGATAAAGGGCGTAATTTTCGAGCAATAGGATTGAAGTTTTTGAGTAGGTAGTTTCTTATGATATACCTATTGAATGCGATTAGTTTTGGTACGAATTGCTCGGGGGGTTGACCCCCCAGGAGAGGAAATAAATTTTATTTACACGATAGAAGGCCCCATTTTGGGAGCATTAAATTGAAACTTTGTAGGTAGGAAGTTTCGTTTGATATCTTGGATGGTATTTATTTCGATATAAATTGGTTGGTGGGTTGACCCCCCGGAGGAGGAAATAAATATTGTTTACACGATAGAGGGCGCAATTTTTGTTTTTTGGATTTGAAACAAAAATCATGAATGAATGAATAGATTTTTCAAACTGGATACGTTATGAAAACCTGCTTTTCTAATGCAGCTCGCTGCGATAGAGTTTTTTTTGTATTATTTTCGGGCAAAATATGACAAAAAAAAGTCACTACTTATTCGAGAATACATAAATCTTTCGATCTTTAGGTGAAAGATATCATCGCATTAAAATTTCCTTCCTGTAACGTGATTACCTTATGGAACGGCTAACTGAGTTATGATATACCCACGATGAAATACACCGCAATTATTTTCAAAATATCATAATCTATTTCAGTAGCTCGAAAAGCGTTGAGTGTGCAATCGCACTTGAAAATTGTATAAATACACACAGCCTGGAATAATTGTTGCGTGCCCACGTCTGATTTTATATTCCATTGAGATTGTTCGAAATGCAAATTCCACTTTAGATAAAATTTATTTACTGTAAATTATAAAAGTGCACATAAATTTGCCCCTCGTTTCATTATTAGAATGCAACATGCAATTTATGCAGGGTGATTTTACGAGTTTCCGTGTCTTTGTACCTACCGTTGAGTAATTACTGGGTGCCAAGTTGAGATTTTCCATTTTTCTAATAAAATTTTCATAAATGTTAAAAACAAAGAAATAATCATACTTTTAAGTGCGTAATGTTATGATGGAATATAATGGATTACGTGAAAATTGCAAGTATAATGAAATAATTATGTATAATTATCCTTGTAACGATGATTACATTTATAGCAAATTATTCTTAACTAAAAATGCAAATAACAACATTTATGTTAGGGATACTTTTCAAAATTTCATATTTTTAAGTAATATGTATTATTCAAATATGGTTTTCATATGCAACTAATAAAAAAGAGAATAGTAAAATGCATTTTTATCCTCGTTTATTGAACGAAATATAAATTTATTTTTCACTTGTATATTATTTGTTTATTTTGCCGTAGATACGGTTGCTATAAATACACTCATTATGCCCTAGGGCGTTATGAGCGGGCATTATGGATCGTAACGCCCGCTCATTGTACTAGGAGAAATGAAGCAACTTCCATTGATTAAATACTTCATAATCCTTGTCGTATACGACTCTGGATTTCTCCGACAATGAATTATTCCCAGCTTTGGCTGCATTTTCTATGATATTCTTGGGTAAATTCTTTTTCATTTCCATTATTTCTATAAGATTACACAAAGAAAGCAGCAATGATATTCACTAAATATGGTGACAAAAAATATTCACAGACGTCAAAACATCAATAAATGACATGCCAACTATGAGAAGGAAAATGGAAAGTATAGGAGCAATGAACCGATTTAAAAATCGATTTTTCATTATAATAAAATAATATTCTCGTGAAAAATAAAATCTTGTATGCACCACGTGCGTTACTAGATCAGAACGCCCATCGGGCGTTAGGATCTATATAACGCACTTGGTACATAAATAATTATAATGTCTTCTATGAAATTAGTTGTATTTTGTATTTTCTCATAAAGTGTTCTTGAAAAAAGGAGTTTTGGAATTGAAGAATTTTCCGCGCAAATGGAAGATTCAACATTAACTGAATCTCAATCAAATGTAAATTCTACCTGAATAGAACTTCATTGCCAAATAAATAAACTGGAATAACGTATGGAACGCTTTAACCTCAGAGTTTTCGAGTTTTTATTTATCACTTGCATCGATTTAAATATAACGAAAACCACCTTTTATCAAAATCATTTTGGGGAGCTTGAGAGGCGCTTTTTCCGAGAATTGCTCATAAAAAAATATAAATCTTGTAGGTAGGGCAATATAATATCGTTCGTTTTATACCTCCAGGACCAGGATTTTTGAGACTTTTTTCATTGATATATATATATATATATATATATATATATATATATATATATATATATATATATATATATATATATATATATTGATGGCTCAGGTGGCATCGCTCTCGGCTGACAACCGAGAGGACGTGGGTTCGACTCCCACGAAAAACCAACAAATTTTCAATACCATCGCTACACGTTAAGCCGTCGGTCCCCCTGGGTTAGTACGCCTCGGTACTAATTACCTAAAGATAAAGGGTTAAAGAGGCAATCGGCGCCGGAACATCTCACATAATGTATGTAGACTCCCCGGCAATAATGCCATATGATTATTATTATTATATATTGATACATTCTAGAATATCCCAGACTATTTGAATGAACTTCAGTATCTATAATTATTCCTGCTGCAGAACAATACCCAAATTTTGGGTAAATTTAGTCATCAACAACATATTCAAAATTTAGCTTTCTAGAGCATTTTGTAGCGTACCTACATGGTGCTCAAAAGATCGGTTTTTGAAGGGTTGAGAATTTCTACTTGAGTGCAAGGCTCTAACCGCCTTCATTTTTACGTAGATATTTTTTGTTTTGAGGTATTTTGCTCCTTCACAGCTCCTCCAGATTGAGTTGAAAGGTTGAAATTTTGTACGTGGATAGAGTTAATGTGAGGAAGATCTGCTATTTCCTCGTTTATATGCTTCCGTACATCGAAAGGTAAAACGGAACCCTTATAGGATCACTTTGTTGTCCGCCCGTCTGTGTTAAGACCCTTTTTCTCAGGAACGCGTGGAGGTATCAAGCTGGAATTTAATATCAAATACTCAAGTCTATTGTCCCTTAGAACTGTGAAAAAATCAGACGTTTTAGCCAACGTAATCAAAAGATACAGCCGTTTTTCCGCAAATTTTCGACAATCGCAAGGGAATCAAAACCTACAGGGTACTTCCCGTGAACTCAGAATCTTGAAATTTGGTACGAAGCAACGTTTTTTAGCACAAATGAAGAAAAAATTGGGAAAACCGTAAATTTTCAGTTACATCATATAATAAAAAAAAATTTGTACGGATCCCTCGGTGCGCGAGTCTGGCTCGCACTTAGCCAGTTTTTTTAATGAGATAAGTCGTTCAACGAATCTCTATAGCATCATTTCTCATATTTAATAATATCTAATCGATATATTTCTCTAACATACCGACTAATCCAATGAAACCAATCTACTTCGAATGAATAGACAATTCTTCGCAATCATAGATAGAAATGATATTCCCATTTAATGCGGTAGATCGTTACAACTTCAAAGGCTTATAATTTCTATCCCCAACTATAAATTAATGCTAATTTTTATTTCTTGAAGGTGGACGGATTCTAATGGCCCTTCATGGTTAATTATGACGTTATTATTTATGGTTATTGGATGTATTCGCCGTAAGCACTCGCCAAAATAGACGTGGAGAAAGACGCGCACATAGAAAAGATAATTGCGTTCAACTGTGGGAAGCAATCATTTTCTAGGAATAGAAGAAAACAAAAGGATATTATTAAGGAAGTAATGACTTTTGAATAATTGCTTTTGTACTACAAATTATGGGCGACAATAGATGGGTGGGCTTCACTTTTACGGCATTGGCGATAAAATAAAATCAACATGGCGAAGCAGAAGCTGTTGTTAGATTTGCACATCATGTAATGGGATCTTTACGAGGTCGTTAAAGTACGGAGGTGATGTTGGTAACTTTTATGGGATTCTTGGTGATCAGTGGTGTGCGTGCTCTTTTTAAGGGTAACTGAGCGTATTTAATAGTTTCGTCAAATTTACTATGAATAGATAACCACTCATTATGCGAAATATGGTTTAGAATCGTTCTCTCATTTACTAAAATTGAATTTATATGAAGAGGGTATTACTAAGCAGGTATACAAGTGCGCCAATTTCATCAGCTTTAATGATATCAAATTCAGAAAATTATAAGAATTATATATGCAATTTATATAAATTTTTCAGATGAGATTTAATTTTCCAATTCTCAAAAATCCACTTTGAAAAAATTCAAATTTTTTTTCCCGAAAGTGAACAGTAAAACTTAAATTTTTTCTTATGAATTTAGAGCTTTCAAAGATGTATAATATTCCTTATAGTTCCATTTGAAATTTCAAAGCAAATACCTAGATTTACAGAGGGGTGGCAACTACAAAAAAATTAATGGTGTAAATCGAAGTCATCGAGGATGTCCCCTTCAAGTCAGAATTCGAATTGCTCTAGGAATTTTTTCAAAACTTCATAACAAACGAAATATTTAAGTAGAATTTTTTATTATAGACACCCTGTATATACCTAGGTATAAATTAATAAAAACAGGATTTGTATTTAGTATGATAGCTATGGTGCCCCACCAACTATTATACTAAATAAGAAACCTGCATTAATTATATTATAGAAGTACATATAGGTATATACAGGGCTATTCATCAAATTCGAGTCTATGCATGGGGATTTCGATAACGGTAAGAGATAGAGGGTTGGTTAAATGGGGGCAAAGTAGCGTATTTCAGAGGCTGATTATATGAATTTGATGATCTGTTTTAAATTCTTCAGTTCTGTAGTTAAACAGGAAAAAATTTCGAAATTCTTCTTTTGCCTATATCTATATTTATTTATATAAAGATTTTTTTAAATTTTGCCACTTTTCTATCCTACACATTGGGCCAACTTTAACTTTTCATTTTCGAATACGAACCTGTATTTTTTATTGCATTTTTATACGATACCCTGTATATAATTTTCATTCAGATATTTGGATAGCCTACAATGAGTTGCAATGGCAAAGTGATAATTTGTTTAAAAAAAGTCCTAAAATAAAAAGATATAGGCAAAAGAATTTCGAAATTTTCGATTTTTCCTCAATAACTAAAGAAGCTAGATCAGATTTTTTAAATCCATATAATTGACTTCTAAAATATGCTACTTTGCCCCCATTTAACCATTCCTCTATCTCTTACCGTTATCGAAATCCCCATGCATAAACTCGAATTTGAATAGCCCTGTATATAATCAAAAGATGTCAACAAATACAATTCGAAAATAACGGCTGATGAATGCTGAACAAACATCTGAGCGATAAATATATAAACACCACAAATAGCAAAGCCAGATAATCCTGTAAGTTATGTTTGAACGATATATACGATTTCTAGACAGGAGAACAGTTCTTGAATTCGTAAAGTTCCTTTGCTCCCTAATAAGTTTCCAACTCTCAAGGGGACTTGAGAACTGTATTTCATTTAGAAAAACAAATTAACGTCTTGACGAATGCTCCAGCACGAACAAGGAGTTGAAAAGGATCATAGACGAAATTACCAAGGAGGTGATATTACTTTCTGGAGAAAAACTCAAGAGAAGTTGTTGAAAATATATGGTAGCTTTGAAATATTGCAAATGAGTTTAACTCAACACACGGTTTAAACTACTTGTTTATTACTGGTGATCTTTGTTTGAGGCATTCTTGGTTTGATGTTCTTTTTCATTATAATGTAAATAAAACTAAGGTTTTTGATTTTCACTTCAATTTTTTAAATATAAAAATTGTTTCGTCCTACTTCAAAAGTAAAAGATATTTATGGAAACTTTAAATTATCAACTTATATAGGTGATCCGACACACACAATTTCTACTTTCTGGTCACATCGATATGTAAGAATATCCCTTAAAACTCAGAATATAATAGGTAGACATTTTAGAAATTCTGAAGATAAAACTACTACTCATAATAAATCAGGTATCTATAAGCCAACTTGTGGCTATGTCCTATGGTATATGTTGGCCAAACCGGCAGAAACTTCGAAGTTTGATTATCTGAACATTAAATAAGTTACGATAAAGGAAAAACAGATTCGACATATTCATCACACCTGCTGGAACATCATCATACATTTCATGACGAATTTGAAATTTTACAAACAGAAAAAAAGGCTATAAACTTAACTTATTAGAGCCCTTGAAGTCAATACTAGAAAAAATTCCAATAATTCATTGAACTATCAATTAGATATTAATAATTCTCCTCTATTAAATTTATTTTAGTGATATATTGAAACTTTGTAGATGTACAAAAAAAGGAAACATACGTGTTTCATTTCTCCCTGAAGTATATGTCAGGAAGGCGGGCAGCTTGAGTTTGGGATTAACTCCTTCAGCCAGATCAGAGGATACACTTGTATGTACAAGTGCATTAAGGATAGGTGAGATGGGATATTATGGAACATAGGAAGTGTGGGTAGGGTTCAGAGGATTAATAATAATAATAATAATATATATTTATCCTTTAGATATTACACAAATATATAAGGACATGTCAGTATACAAAATACAAAAAAGTTAACGAGATGGAAATTTAACAAATATCAGTAGAGAAATATTCTTTCAAACTATAAAAACAAAAAGTAGACAATATTTTTTTAGTTTCCTTTTTGAAACTACTCGGATTCAAGTTCATTATCCGGATCTCAGTTGGCGGTCGTGAAACTTGACAACAAGTGGAACATCTGAGCTGAATTCACGTAGTTGAAAGTGGATTAATTCATTTTTGGTGAGATTGAGCATGAGTGAGTTTCTGTAACACCAGTCCGAGAATCCCTGCACCAGTCTCTCACATTCCGTCCTGAGCCCATCAATACTCTTAGCCGATACGACCAATGATGTGTCATCGGCGAATAGGGTGACTGAGTCAAATTCAGAAACATCATTAACAAATAGTAAGAAAACTAGAAAACCCAAAACAGAACCCTGTGGAACCCCAATAGATACTGGATAGTTTCGAGATCTACAATTTTTGTTTTCGACAAACAATGAACAATACTGGCCCAGCATTCGCCTTATAAGATTGTAAGCAGTGACTTACATTACCATGAGGAAACCTCTGAAAAAAACTCATGGCAGACAAGTCGGCCACGAGGTTTGAAACCGAGACCTCCCAAATACTAGCCAGCGTACGCTAAGTACTTGACTAACTAGCTTGGTTTGTAGCAGTTATGTCTACTCACTTTTATACTTTCCTCTACCTGCCAATAGTTTACGTTTAGGTTTTCCCATCGCCATTTCTATATTCGTAAGATATTCCATTTGTAAAGTTAGTTTGAATTACTCATCTGATCAAGCCACTGTGTTGGCGAAACAATTGTCATGTTTAACAAACTAAATTGAAAATCAAAAGCCTAAGTTTAGTTAGTATTTACGTTATTGTGACAGATTTTTACCAAGTATCGGCGCAATCAATTGGTTACCCTATTTCATTAATTATTTGGAACACTATATACAGAACTTTCTGGAGATTATTGTGTAATTTCAATTCACCGTTGTATAACTATCAACTACTTGTAATATAATTTATTCCAACTACAAATTCTTGAAAACACTTCAATTTAATGTTCCAAAGAGGCCAGAATTTTCATAATCAATATGATCAAATTCTTATAAATCATTATATCTAAGTGAATGTATCACCTTGATAATATTCGCATCGAAGTTTCCAATTTAATACAGTGATAAATCAATGCTGGCACTTCAGTAGGTTATATGAAGTTAATATCCTATTGCATATGTTAATTTATTTGTTTACTATTAACAGTACCTATGTAGATATCATATCATATTACTGATAATTATTAATGAATGGTAAGATGATACGTTAAGTTTTTAACAACTGGTTCAGGAAATATATGTCGAATAGCAGGCTCCATAAAATTAATTAAAAACGTCTGAGATGAGAGTAATTAAATGAAAAAAATAAACGGTATTAAAATTTTAATTTATGAGAATAAACAATTTATTACTAAGTATCATAAAAATATGAACTAACTATGAACTTATTCAGTATAGGTTTTCGATTTTCGCTAATGAATAGTAAGTATTTGGTAACTAAAGTATGGCACATATGTACCAAGTTTGATCCCTCTAACTCAATCTGAAAAAGGTGTAGAGTTTGGAAAATTTTCCAAAACCTCGAAAAATCATAAAATATCTATGTAAAAATGGCGGTGGTTTGAAAAATTTGACCAAATTTTGATACTTCTTGATACAACGAAAAGAAAACAATCCCAGGTACCAAATTTCAGCTTATCTGACCCAATGTGAGCCACAGGATATGCCAATATGTACCGGGGAATAAATATATATATATATATATATATATATATATATATATATATATATATATTTATCTATATATATATATAATAATATATATATATATATTAATAATTTATAATAAATATATAAATATAAATATATATATATATATGAAATGGTGAAATCCCCATGTGAGTTCATATTAATAAGATAGAAAAGAAAACACAACTCTCACAACTCCAAAGGTTTTGAATGTTTATTTAATTGCTACTAGTTTCGCGAATTCTTTCTTCGCATCCTCAGGCAACAGATGGCTGTAAGAGAATTATTCAAATGAAGAGCAATGCAAAAATACCAATCATAATGACTTACAGTGGACCACAGGGGTCAAACTTAAGACATGTCAAAATTTCCAATGTCAAAAAATTAAAATATGCACAATATGAAATGGAAGCGCTGGACGGATACAATACTTGCTCATTTGAATAGAATAAATAAATATAAGCAAACACAAAATACAAAAATAAAATGACATTCACATGCGGACAATTAGTAAAATCTTAGTCTTAGAAAATTGATAGAAATCAGATGCTCAAGCGCACTAGACCATGCGGATACGAAACTAACGGAACAACAAAACTAAATTGACGTTGATAATTGACATCTGGTAGATCGAATTATGTAGTAGGTACAGTACACAACACAGTTTTCTCAACATTTACTCGACGAGGGACATATATTTGATATGCAGACAGGCTTTAAGGCTTTGCACATTCTTGAGAAGGGACCAACGCTTCCACACATGGAGCAACTAGAAATAATAAGGGCTCAAAAGTGTACTGAAGAAACTGTGTTAAATTCTCAATTAACAACTGATTTACCACCAGTTTGTTCGGTGTTGTTTGAAATTCCTGAATGATTTATCGGTTTGCAGTGTGAGGTTGACATTTGTTGCGTGTTTGTGTTGTGTACTGTACCTACTACATAATTCGATCTACCTGATGTCAATTATCAACGTCAATTTAGTTTTGTTGTTCCGTTAGTTTCATATCCGCATGGTCTAGTGCGCTTGAGCATCTGATTTCTATCAATTTTCTAAGACTAAGATTTTACTAATTGTCCGCATGTGAATGTCATTTTATTTTTGTATTTTGTGTTTGCTTATATTTATTTATTCTATTTAAATGAGCAAGTATTGTATCCGTCCAGCGCTTCCATTTCATATTGTGCATATTTTAATTTTTTGACATTGGAAATTTTGACATGTCTTAAGTTTGACCCCTGTGGTCCACTGTAAGTCATTATGATTGGTATTTTTGCATTGCTCTTCATTTGAATAATTCTCTTACAGCCATCTGTTGCCTGAGGATGCGAAGAAAAAATTCGCGAAACTAGTAGCAATTAAATAAACATTCAAAACCTTTGGAGCTGTGAGAGTTGTGTTTTCTTTTCTATCTTATATATATATATATATATATATATATATATATATATATATATATATATATATATATATATATATATATATATATATATATATATATATATATATATATATATATATATATATATATATATATATATATATATATATATATATATTTGAATTGTTGTTGCCTGTGAACTATTTTTAACTTTCTGATAATTATTAGCAATGACAGGCTTGGTGAATCTCAAAAAACTCGATTTTATTAAAAAGTTGACGTTTCGCCACGACATTCGTGGCTTTTTCAAAACTTCTGAAAAATTGAAATTTCTTTGACATTTATTTGAATTTTTATGTTTCATAAAAATTTTTCGGCTGTGGCCGTTCTCTGTTATTTATTACGTGCTATTCAGTCCAATATTAAGATTCAAATCAGTTATTACTATTACGAACATTATAGGGTTAAGATATGCTAATAATAACAGATTTGAATGTTAATATTGGATTGAATAGCACGTAATAAATAACAGAGAACGGCCACAGCCAAAAATTTTGAAGAAACATAGTAGTCTTTTTTAACTATTCAAATTTTTTCAATCAATAAATATGTCAAAGAAATTTCAATTTTTCAAAAGTTTTGAAAAAGACGAATGTCGTGGCGAAACGTCAACTTTTTAATAAAATCGAGTTTTTTGAGATTCACCAAGCCTGTTATTGCTAATAATTATCAGAAAGTTATATATATATATATATATATATATATATATATATATATATATATATATATATATTTTATATATATTTATATATATATATATATATATATATATATATATATATATATATATATATATATATATATATATATATATAGATATATATGCCTATATCAGACAAGAAAAATGCTCCGAAAATCGTGGTCTAGGGGGTCTAAACGGATAGAAAAACTACTCCCTCACCTGACTGCTTTCCTTCGATACACTGCAATAGTATGTATTTTATGGGATAAAATACGCCTAAAAAAAGGCTTGAGATATTTCAAACATAACAAAAATCTTTTTATCCCAGTGAACGCCCATCGACAATTCTCTTAATCCAAAATTTTCCTGGAAATTATTCGTGTTTCTCCAGAATGCCAGAGAATGTAGCAGACCTGGAAAATTGCCGTTTTTCCGTTCATAATTCCCCCTCTCCAACGACCAGGACGACCAAAATAAAATATAAGTTATGGGTTTTAATCTCGAGCTCGGAAACTGCGGGGTAAAGGCCAAACTGTGCCGTAAATATCCTTCCGGCTGGCATGTATTGCTACATATTTTTGTTAGCTAGATAGCGAGCGCAGAGCGAGTGCATCGTTGCAGGGCAATTGGCGAGGGGTCGGGGGCGCGGTATGCCCTTAATTGGCTGCCCCCTCTCGAATGGCGCACTGCGATTGTTGTTATGCTAAAGCGTAAAAGTTTCAAAACACCTTCGGTCGTTTTAACGACCACCATAAACACCTACTTCAAATTAAGATAATCGTAAGAGCTCCTTCGATTTATGGCCATTATTAAGTAGTTAAGTTTGCTTCACAAACGGCTGCGCTTAGTAAAAAAATGTTACTTTGATTTATCACCCTATCTTGGAATAATCTTTTATTTCAGTCATTGTGACATTATAATGAGAATAACATAGTTATCCTTTGTATCTGATGATGGTAGGTACTGTGTACCGAAACATATCTAATTATTTAGTTGACATATTCAGTGAAAATTTGATTTAATATTTTATTTTATTTAGTAGTATTTCGATTAATTTCTATCAAATAATCAACTATATTTTTCAGTTTTGTAGGTATTTAAAATTATCAGGATCATATATCTACCTACCTACTTACATTTTTGGAAGTGCCCTCTGAATTTGCATATTTAATCGCATGATTTTAGAAAATCTTCAATGAACAAAAATATTTCATACCAAAACAAGGAGGCATATTTAAATTTCGAAAATCATTAATATACTATAAATATTAACATAATAATAATGAACTGCAATAGAGAATAAAGTATTGTTGAAAAAAAACTTTTAAAAACTTATATAAAGACGAATATTTGACAAACCAAAACAGTACCTACCAAATACTCCCAGAAGGAATTTATCAAAAACAATTTTTTAAGTGAAATTTCCTTGGGCGCATGAGGTTAAAATTCTTACGGATGTAACGCGTCACGTTTTTGTTCAACAAGAGGGAGAGAGCGATCGAGACCGATTGAGAGAGAGTGAGTAAGAATGACCGTAGTATGAAGCATATAGCCATGGAGCGAGGGAGAAAGGGAGATCGATAACAAATACACGCTATTGTTGACGTTTGAAGGTTAGGAAATTATGTAATTTTCATAAAATATAAAATGAAAATATTTCATAAATTATCTTTTCTAAATTCTTCCGTTCCTTCCCTCTAAGTCTTGGAAATCTAAAGCTGTAGATTAGTATAAATATAAACGAGATTTAAAAATTAGTTTGCCAAAGAAGATTCACTTCTGACATGTGTATTTTGTACGCACGCCCTTTTTTTGTATGCTTACATCACATTTGATCATTCTAGGGCCTAGCTTCCACTCGCCAAATATCTGGACTGTAACTTGCGAGCAGGAACTACGTTCCATAAATAATATTGAATGAAGCTATTCATGACATGAATGTAAGTGTTTCAATTATGAAGGAATGTTATATGACCGTGGAATCATGTAATGTTTTACTTTGAAAGCTCATTAAAACCTTGAAAAAAATTGAATTTTGACACTTCCTTTTTTATATTTACCTACTTGAATCTGTGTGCTTGATTCATAAGTATTTTCATGCCGTACCCTTTCTCTATTCTGTATTTTTGGGAGTGCAGTCAAGACCACAGCACTTAGGCCCCATTGGGCCCTTTGTGCATCCTCCCCCGGGAACATCACCAGCCTAGGCTCCTAACCATCCCAGTCGTTTGAAAAAGAGAGTGATTGCACCTAGCGGGATTTCCCTCAAGGTGGCTAAAATTGGCCACCTTTAACCCAGAATGGATTCTCGGAGTGACAAGACAGCGGGGCATTCACAAAGAACATGTTGTACAGTCTCGTCTTCCTGTTCACAGCCTCTGCAGAGAGGTGTGTCGCTTAATCCCATATTAAATAAGGGCTTTCGAAGTTGGCAGTGTCCCGTTGAAATTCCCACGACATTGCGTAGTTTTCCTCTGGGCATCGCCAGGTAAGTCATTGCTGCATCTTTATTGGGATAATTTAAAAGTTCCCTGGCAAGTCTGCAGGTGGTTTGTTTCATCCCATAGGATTTTGAATTTTTGATGGGTGTTCTTTTTCATCATTTGTGACTTTGCTGTCAGCGGTAGTAGGCTGGAAGGGCCAGGACCGAATATGTTCAGGCCGGCTGCTTTTCTAGACAATTCGTCAGCTTTTTAGTTGCCATTGCATCTCGAATGGCCTTTAACCCAGCACACCATAATTTGGTTTGTATGGGCTGCACCCGCAAGTGCTTGAGGCATTTCCATAGTGACTGTGAAGTTATTTTATGATTCTTCAGGGCCAGTAACGATTGTCTACTATCTGTGTAGATTTTAATGGTTTTGTTCGTTATGTTCCTACGAGCAATCTCGTTCGCGGCTATGGTTATGCCCGTTAGCTCTGTCTGAACTATGTTGGCACATTTGTCCATGGTCCACTTAAGTTGAAATCGCCGTACCCTTGGTGTCACAGCACGGGTATTCCACTTGATCTTCGGAACATCATGTTCACCTCCCTATTCCTTCCTCTGAATGAACAAAAAAGTCCATCATTATATTCTTGGTAGACCTTATAACTCTATAGAGGACTACTATTCTGAGAATTGAGTGATAGATATGACCAAATTGAATAACACTGGCATCAGCTTCGATTGAGGAGGATTTGACAATCTCGATTCTATTGTAAAGTTGATATATATATTTTGTATGGAAATGTGTGATTTTTCTTTCTAGGTATTACATTGTTTAGTTTGTATATTTTTGGATTGATGTGATTTTTATGTTTTACATTGCCTATTTCCTATATTTTTCGCTTTGTCAATAAAGTGTATAATATTAAGACAATAAAGCCTATTTTAATTTGATTTGATTAAGTTTACATCAAAGGAACTATATCAAATATTTCCATTTTTCTCGCACGGCTGGATTGAAGGTGCATCCACGCCAGACTTCGTTATTTTAAGGCAAACCGCTGTTTATAAGGTACAGACACCCATGAATCAAGAAGGCGCATCGCCTTGACAGATATATGTTCCGACCTAGCCCCATTCGGCTTTGTTGTTTTTCCTGACTAATGCTTGCCCGAGCACACCGAACCCACCCAGACTATAAATATACATCCACGGACACCAGAGACAGCCGACTTTCAGGTGCTACGCGGTACAGGGGGGAGAGGGATGCCGATCTTACCTCGCCCACCCTTCAGTCAGTAAATCACATGCATTATTGAACAATGGGGCTGCTTCAGAACCCTGATGGCCACTGTTGTACGGGGCAATTACAATATGGCGGTACGAAATTGATGCCGAGAAAAATCGGCTTCGTAATCCACCCTGAACAGCAAGTAAGAAAGGGTGTATCAAAGGAATGCCATCAATATCACTATATAAATTAAATTTACGAACTACCTTATTTCTTAAAACTTCTTTCTCATCACCAGAGCACTAATGTATGATTTAGCTCTGTTTTGATTTCGTTAGAACTTGTTTCAAGGAAATTCAAATTAGTTTTGTATTTAAATAAGAGGGGTTAGAAGCTGCTCTTTAAATTGCAAACGTAAATCTCAATTACTCAGACGTTATGCTATGGCAATTTTAAAGTGCTATTTCAGACTAATTAATTTATAACTCAATTTGAATGGAATATTTCTGATGAACTTTAGGGCGACTGAAGATTGGAAATTAAAATGTCATTCAAATAAATAGCTTGAAGAATGAATCAAATCTTTGTTACCTAAAGATGTAACAACCCATTTTGATAATTCTGTAGAATAAACTGAAGAATATAATCTCATGACGAATAGTATATTTTTAATATTAGTTAAATTCTACGAACTGTTAAAGTTTAGATTTTGATATAAAGAGAAATTATGAGGAATTTTCCAGTGCATTTCAATGGCGTAGATAAAACTTGACTATAATAGATCAGGTTATAAAGTTTATTGTTTTTATTATTATTTAATTTTAAATTCATTTCTACTAGAACTGACGGAAATTTTTTTTATATGTTTTTCGATTTATTATACATATTGCAGAAAAAATTACCCAAAATTATGAAATATTAGAAAGTTTTTTATGAAACCCAACATTGTGATAATCTACTATAAATACCATAATAAACTTCATTAAAATATCTTTGAAAATGAATGCTATCGCATAAAGAATCTTTTCTAAATTGGTGAATGACGTCAACTGTTTTGAGTGTTTTAAAACAAAAATAAATATCAGGATTAATACTATTTTGATAAGAATATGATAATGTCAATGGTACTGGTCTTGTTTTCAGCTGATTCGACGATATTTACTAAAAAAATTGAGGACGACACAGAAGCCAAATGATGCAAATCACCTTGACAATCTTGAAAACAACAATCGATTGAAGATGATGGCAATAATAAAAAATACAGGTTTTTTTATCTAATTTCCTGAATAAAATCTACAGGATCCACTAATACCCAAATAGGTAAGTTATAGGGTTCAAAACTACTTATCAAGGTAATTCCAGTCACATAAGTAGTAGTATATGAGAAAGAACGTTCCAAATAGCTTTCAATTTGAGTTCCATCAAAATCAAGGAACGTGCTTCCATACAACAAGAATAAATCCGGGAAAAAAGGGACATAACCCAAGCTCTAGAACAACAAACCACTGTTTCAATCGTCTTACATCCAATCAGTGTTGATATAATTGAATGAAACAAAAATACTGTAACCAACTGAAGATATTTAACAATTGGTTAGAAAACTGGAACACTCATTGATACGAATTCTTCAATATCAATATTTTTGCGAAATATAAAAGGGGGAGTATTTTTTATAACTCCTATTTTTGCGCTCACATTGATTCACATTTCATTCAAATTTCATTCAAAAATCACAGCTATTAAAAGTATATCTGAACCACTTTTATAGAATTAGTAAGCTTGAGTAAAATAGAAGAAATAGCTTTAATATGATTCTTACATTTGCGTAATGACAAAGCCCAAAATTAAAAAGTATCAAAAGAATATTTCTATGCAGGCACATACATTAACATTGTAACTTATGAAATATATTGGATATATTTGATAAATTTCTGGATCCCGTCAGATGTATCCGTATACGCGTATTTGTTTCGCAAGCGGTGCGGTATGTTATTCTCATAACTCACACACCTTATTGTTATTTTTTTTTCGTAATCCCATACTGTTATTTTGATTTAACGGTATTCAGATGACAATTGAAAAGTCAGTGTTAACGGCCGCTGGCCGTTATAATTTCATAACGGCCGGCGGCCGTTAAGAAATCATTTGTTCAAATATTTATTTCAAAACATCATTCTGCTTACAATAAGAACATTGAAATCTTGGTCCACAGCGAGTTGGGAGAATAAACCTCTGATTTTCATTTCGCATAGGGTACTAATACATCTTCATTAACCACCTCTACATTCTTGCTTTTACGCCACATTTCAAAATTTTCATATTTTTTTTGATATCGCTCTTGAGTTATTTTCGGCAGTTAATCAACACTCGCTGCACTGCACATGATTCAACCAATATTTCTAAAGGAATTTGATTTTGTTCCTCAATTTCATCAATTTCATCCATGGTCGTCGTTAAAGCGAACTTGAGAACACAAAAAACTGACGTTGTTTATAAAACTGTCAAACTGTTCCATGACAACAGAGTGCACGACGTTGGGATTTTTCTTTAGAATTGCGAGGTACGGGGTTTTTTCTTTCTTCGGAATCAAAATATAATCTTTCAACGGGATTGCGAAAATTTTTTAACGACACACGGCCGATACGCAAATAACGGATTCGGTTAGTTATAATCCTCGGCTTTGCCTCGGATTACAATATCCAACCTCATCCGTTATTTGCTACATATCGGCCTTGTTACGTTAATAACTATTATAATATTGCGTTAGTAAAGAAGAGCAGAAGTTGAAACTACTCTGTAGGTGGTCATTAACTCCAATGTCCTTGAATTGAAGGTTTGGAAGCTGTTGAGATGCACAAATTGATACTGTCCGTTGCATTTGCAATCCAGCTCGTCAAAATAATCATCTCATTATCATTAATATAAATTTCGGTCACTCAATTCTAGCCTTGAAAAAGTTCTGTGTCTGCTTCCGAGCTCAATATGTTAAAACGATTATTTACAACGACATACATGATAAGAAGCTAACGTTCCTTGACCTGAAAATATATGCTGACCTTTGTAATTTATATCTTCACATTTTTTTCAAGGAAACAACACTGGATGATTTCATGTCGGTATACTACAACAGTGCTTTTCATTCGTTCATATATAGGTTGTTCACTATTCCATTATCGGAAACAAATTTTCAAACCGAAGTTAATAAAATTAAATTATTAGCCACCAATAACGGTTACAATGAAAGTATTATCGATAAACTCATTTGGGAAAAACGAATAAAGAATCTGTTGCATTCAATATACCCCACGCAAACTATTAATGAAGAACAAAAATACTTCCCAATTAATTATGTGCCGAATTTGAGTAGCCAAATCTGTAGCAAACTATCGAAAAATAACGTTAAAACAATTTGTACAGATAAAAGAAACATGAAGTCATTCTTGGTCAATAATAAAGAAAAATCTAACATCGGAGAAAACAGTGGTGTTTACAAAATATTTTGAGACGAATGTCCTGCTTCCTATATTGGACAAACAGGAAGGAATATAAACATTCGTGTTGAAGAACATAAAAACTCAATTTCACAAAATAAAAAAACCACTGGATTCCAAACATTGTATAACATTCAATCATTTTCTAGATTTCAACAAAACCCAACAAAAACAACAAAACTGAATTACATTCAGGAAACAAAGGAAAGCGCCTTGACCTTCTTGAAATTCTCGAAATAAATTCCGCTGATAATGGTAAATTACCCCTTGTAAACGAACAAATTGACCTTCAAGTATCATCTTTGCGTTTGTCTGTTTTATAAAATAAGATGTAATACTCTCCTGTATTCAGTCATGAGTTCATAACTCGAAACATGCGACTATCCTTCACTGCTAAATACAGTATATAAATATTTTTATATAGTGAAACATAAGCCAAGTGTGTTTTATTTTAAAGTTTATACTTTATTCTACAACAGTACATTTCTCAGTCGTATTTCACCCGAAGATGATAGACTATAGTTATGTAAAGTCAACATCAGTCAGGTACAGAGGTAGTTTTTTTCACCCATTTTAGACCTCCTGGACCACGATTTTCGAATATTTTTTGAAGTCTGATATACTATATTGTATATATGTGTATAAGTATACATATATATATATATATATATATATATATATATATATATATATATATATATATATATATATATATATATATATATATATATATATATTTTAATTTTCCCTGGTACATATTAGCATATTCAGCGGCTCCCATCAAAACAAATGAGCTTTAATTTGGTATCTGGAGTTATTTTCGAGGCAACATGAAACTAGTAAAAATTGAAATAATTATTTATAGCTTTTTAATATTATAAACATACAGCTCATTGTTCAATCTATTAAAGTAAATATTTTTAATTGTTTTATTAAGTGTTCATCTGATCATCACTTTTAAGACTGATTGGAGAGGAGATAAATATTTTTCAACGTTTTCTTGAATAAAAATTAATGGAAACTTCCAAAGAGGGCTACATTATCCTTTCTTGCTTTCACTTTCAAACTTCCATCGATGGCGCACAAACCTTATCAAAGTTTTCGCGAATAATTTAGTTATTATCTCTTGGCAACTGTGCAAAATCTCGTACACACAGCTTGCTTTGAAACAACTTCGAACAGAATTAATTTAAAATTTCACCAACGGGGCAGAAAATGAAACTGTAAAAGTTGGGATGTTCGGAAAAAATAGGATAATAAAGGTCGGCAAATCGTTGCAGGCGTAACGCTTGTTTGTATGGTAGTCTCATGTTTAATTAGGGAGAATACTTTGGGAATTTTGAACGATTTTCACAGGTTCGGATTTTGAATATTTTCAGATGAGTCGGCTCATATTTTTTATTTGGATATTGATGAACTACATAATTGAAGAAATTTTCTTATATTCTATATAAATAGTAATAATAATAATAAGGAATTTATTGATTATGAGAGTCTAGCAAAGCTTTTCTACTCAACCTCGAACTACAAAAAAATAAAGTAAAATCAATGAAACAAAGTAACAGAAACAAAATTAAATAAAACAAAAAAAAACAATATATATAGAAAAGATAAAAAACAATAAAGAAACTATATAAAATAAAATGAAAATAAATCATTGATAGAACAAAAAAATTTAAATATATTCAAATCTATCTATCCCTATAATTATATAATTATAATCAGAATCCGAATGAACAATGAAACAAAAAAAGATTTTGAAGTTTTATTCATAATAAAAGTAGTGTTTTTAACAGCAACTTTTCTGATGAAAATAACAATGTTGCCAGATTGTTACCTTTTTTGAAAAAAATCTACAAGGGACAATACCGGTATTGACGCAGATTTTTCGTTGACAGAAATCAATGTATCAATAATTATTACATATATAAATATATATATATATATATATATATATATATATATATATATATATATATATATATATATATATATATATATATATATATATATATATATATATATATAGGTATATATATATATATATATATATATATATATATATACCTATATATATATTATAGGTACATGGAATATCTTCTATAAAACACTAAAAGTCAAAAATAAATCGAATATCTTCTGTAATTTATCGTTGCGCTAGTAGTTAATATTTTGAAAACCGAAAATTGCCCATATTATATCTCCAAAACGGCTCATTTACGGACCCATGTTTATATGAAACTTTCTACTCATTCTGAGGTTTAGAATTAGCTCTCAAGATACTGAAACGTTGTTTCTCAACACCCGGTGTATAAAAGGAAAGTGTTTGTGGGCTTGTCATGCCTTCTCTTTATAACCTACTGTCACCCACTCATGGTTGTAGTGGAAGATAGCCCTTGGTCTGCATTTTTAAGTAAGGAAGTTGGGTCTTGGAGGGTGGAAGAAGGTGGTTGTGGGTGGAAAAAATGTATGTTGGAAAAAATTTTTTCTAACACATTGTATGACTTATGAAAACTAAAGGTTGAGCTGCATGACGTTAAGTGTATATGTGTGTGACAATCATGAGGACTTCTCTTCAATATTCCAAATTTTTGCAGATTGTATTCAAGTGTAGAATGCTGCAAAACTAGAAATTTTGATCGCTGAAGGTATATAAGCCGGAGTTCCTTGCTTTTTTGTCAGTCAAGTCTCAGCTATGGTCAACAGACCATTAGAAAGCGAAATGCTAAACTGATTATATTACTATTGAGAGTACGATGTATTTCGACCCAGGTAACACTAAGTCTTGTCGCTAGTAGTAAATAATAAGTGGCTCCGTAGCTCAGTGGTCAGTACCTTGGACCTTGGACTACTGAATAGAAGGTAGGAGGATCGAATACCGGCCGAACCAACGAATTAATGTGAAGCCACCTCTCGGAAGGCAATGGCAAACCACCGAGAAGTGTTCTGCCTAGTAGAGCTTCTCTATAAAGACATTCGGAACCGTCGTAAAACCATAGGTCCCTTCTTTTCGTGTATCACTATATCACGCACAACACGAATAGTTCTAGAGAGGTCGCTCACGCCCGAAACCGGGTACGGCACCGAAAGAAGAAGTTAATAATAATGAAATAGTTGTTTTCATAGAAAATTTTATTCTTTTTCCTTCATTTATTTATTTAAATTTTCAATTTAATTACCTATGTACTATCAAACGATATTAATTAATGGATTTCCTCAGTTCTTAACTTTCGGTAGAAATTCTTTTATTTTCAAACGTACAATAATAACGTCATTTCTCGATTGACAGGATCATCGAAAAGTTCTATTTCTCCGCCAAGGAAGAGAAGTGTTGCTATGCAACACTTTTCCGGCCGGCGGCAGGAAAAGTGTTTCTATGCAAAAGAATAATTGGTAACCATGAACAAAAAATTCTCCAATTCAAACGTCATTTTCACTTTCAACCACTTTTCACCAGATTGCGAAATATAACTAGGTATCAATTATTTTACTTTATATCTGTCAGAATCAATTTTGCGTGGCAACCGTAACTCAGAAAATGTTCCATAATTCATAACGATCGTAAGTGGATAGAATTATGTGCGTAAATGCGAATCAATCCAAAAATGGATATTCAGATTTTTATGAATTTCGAAACGTTTGAAAATAAAATAACATATTTCATTCGGAGTAGAAGTGACTTTTCATGAAAATTGACACTTCTCCTCCTTATGAAATAATATACTATTATCGTATGATACGTCCATATCAAATACATTCGTCCTTTCGATCTCCACCTACCAGTACCAAATCCAACTCTGTCCTCGTAGACCAGATTTTCCGGCCATTTTCGGCAAGGAGTGTCGCGAACACGGGCATTCAACGTCATAAGGATATATAAACACGCGTAAAGGAGCAATTCGGCGTAACTTTATTGCCGTTTGGCGCGCTTTAAAACGGGACCAAGAGTGCTTCGAGGTGCGAGATAATGACAGCAGATAGTATAATGACAACGGCGAGACATAACGAAACATTAGAAGTTCAGAGAAAACACGCAACTTGGGAGAGTAAGATTAGAATTTCTAGGGGTTGGAGAATCTTCTGGTTCAAGAATTTCAATTCATTTTCGTGTTGTAATCAGAACTGTGTGTCAATAGCTGAAGAGCGAGAGCTAGTCAATCATCCACATATTGTCCTTCTATTGAATGAGAAAAAGGGCTAGTAGGGGAGACCGGGTACAAAAGTAACGGCGGGTCAAAGGTAACAAATGCTCTGTAGGTTTAAAGAATTGCCAAAACACCACTTAGCTGCTATCAGGTGATAGCCAGTGGCGCCACCTTCAGTTGTATTCAATCGCCGCTCGCGCCACGCACTGTTAGATCGTGTGAGAGGACGCTACGTGATTTCACAAATCGAAATTAAATTTTTTGACGTTTACTTATTTAATGTTTATGTAGTATTAAAGGGATGATATTAATCTGAATATTTGCATATTGATACTCGATTAGATTGATTTTGCAGTGCTTTAATTCGTTTTTGTCTAGCATGTTCCGTTTCAAGGTTATCTTTCATGTTCTAACAAAAATGCTGTGGGGTACAAAAGTAACGCAGCCCTATGGGTACATAAGTAACATGTTACTTTTGTCCTCGTATTGATTTACTCTAAGTAAACTTTTTATGTGTGTGTGTTTATTTCAACAAAATGCCGCGACAACGCATAATAACCACCGCACGAATAACAACTAACATGGAAGTCTATCGAAAAGCGGCTGAAGAGCATTTTAATGATGGTGAAAAAATTAGAGCCAAGGCAAAAAAAATTGAATGTCTGCCATGTTACATTGCATAGATATATAAAAAAAATTTAAGCTAGAAATACTAGCACAGTTGTAGACGAGGAAAATAAAATTGACGACGAAGATTGCTTCTACTTCGATTGTTTAGAAAATTTTAGCAATAGTCGACTGAATGAGAAAAGTTTACATTGTTTCGAATGCAAAATGTGGTCTCATAGATACTGAATGCGTCAATGAATTATGTGTGCCATAATTGCGAGTCTGAATAGAGAAGACTGACATTGAATCTTCCAATAAATATTTGTTTGATTAAATATGTCGTATCATATTCATTACAAACCCCATTGTCCTGTTACTTTCGACCCACAACGTGTTACTTTCGGCCCGCCAACGTGGTCGAAAGTAACAAATGACAATTTTTTTTAAGTTTCTGTGATTCATGCAAAATACACAATGATAAGGTAATTTAAGGTGCTAATGTATAGAACATAAACGGAATTTATGTATAGCTATATCAATTTCATCGAAATGATAACACCTAACGAGAAACCAAGGCGAAAGTACAAAATGTTACTTTTGTACCCAGTCTCCCCTACCTACAGCTGTAATATGCCTTATATTGCAATATCCTTGAAGATTTTGAAGTTGTTTTACTTATTGGATATTTTCTTGTCAGTTAACAACGCTGACCAATGATAACGAAATCTCATATTAAAGGTTGTCCAGTGAATGACTTCCTCGAAAAACCTTCCATGGATATAATTCTCGGCTCTGGAACTCATGAAGCCAGTAATTATAGTTATTGATTATTATTGCCATCTGAAGCGGTCGAAATTATCCCATACATGATCCTATTTTTGAGGGGTTTAACAGAGATTGTGGGCGAGAAAAATAGTATTAGGATTGAGTCAAGAATGCCAAAAGGGATTCAACTCTACCAAAGGTTGTGCAACTATTACAAAGGCTGTGCAACTTGGAACTTAGCTTCATGGGTGTCTGCTGAACTCTTGATTGAACGATAAAAAACACAGAAGGATGTCATGCAAACTTATTTTTCTATTTATAAGCAGAAAAAAGCTGGAAGTGAGTACTAAACTCTAAAATTTATGATTTATAGCTACTTACTTATAACTGGAAGTTGCTGCATTTATTTTGATCATAGAACTGAGGAATGGTTATTCAGAACGGTTTTTTGTTTTGCTGTACTAACGAAAATTCTTCTCAGATACATACAAAAATTGAATAAGAGAAGTAAATTCATTCGATTTCCGCCAAGGAAATTAAATACAAATATATACTTAATAATTTTAGATTAGAGAGCTACTTTATATATATATATATATATATATATATATATATATATATATATATATATATATATATAATATATATATATATATATATATATATATATATATATATATATATATATATATACATATAAAGTATAAACTTTAAAATAAAAACACTTGGCTTATGTTTCACAAAATAAAAAAATATTTAGATACTGTATTTAGCAGTAGCGAAAAGTCGACATGTTTTTTCTATATTGGACAGACAGGAAGGAATATAAATTATCGTGTTGAAGAACATAAAAAGTCAATTTTACAAAGCAAAAATACCACTGGCTTCTCTGACCATTGTATAAAATTCAATCACTTCCTGGATTTCAACAAAACCAAATTGTTACATTCAGGTAACAAAGGTAAACGCCTTGACCTTCTTGAAATTCTCGAAATAAGTTCCGCCCATAATAGTCAATTACCCCTTGTGAACGAACAAATTGATTTTCAGGTATCACCTTTGCTTTTGTCTGTTTTATAAATTACGATGCGATACTCTCCTGTAGTCAGTCTTGATAATGAGTTCATAACTCGAAACATGTCGACTTTTCGCTACTGCTAAATACAGTATCTAAATATTTTTTTATATTGTGAAACATAAGCCAAGTGTTTTTATTTTAAAGTTTATACTTTATTCTTTATGATGTTTCACCAAGTGATGTGCGAGAATTCAATCTCAGATATATATATATATATATATATATATATATATATATATATATATATATATATATATATATATAATATATATATATATATATATATATATATATATATATATATATATATATATATATATATATATATATGTATGTATATAATATATATATATTATATTATATATATATAGGTATAATTATTCATTCGAACTATTGTTGCCTATGAACTATTTCTAATCTCTTGATAATTATTAGCAATAACAGGCTTGTTGAATCTTAAAAACTCGATTTTATTGAAAAGTTGACGTTTCGCCCACGGCGTTCGTGGCTTATCAATCAAAACTTTTTTAAGATTCAACAAGCCTGTTATTGCTAATAATTATCAAGAGATTATATATATATATATATATATATATATATATATATATATATATATATATATATATATATATATATATATATATATATATATATATATATATATAGATAAAGTAGCTCTCTAATCTAATATATTCAATAAGATTTTGTCATCTGAATTGATTCATTATATCAGTTTGAGAGAAATTTTCGTGGCTTCTACTCAACATTTTTGAATAAATAACATCTACTAGGTACTTCGTTTAGAAAGTTCCTACAATTTTTCAGATCTATATAAAAAGCATAACAGTATACTGTTAGGTTCTCGATTTTATCCGAAATAAAGCCGTTTCATGCAACAAGTGTTTATATTTGCACAAAAAAACTAATTCAAGTCACAAGTGTGGAGCCTTTTTTATATAAATGAAAAATGATACCCATGATAATAGCTAAATGGATAATAATGCCAAGTGTGTGGAGCCTTTTTCATATAAATGAGAAATGATACCCATGATAATAGCTAAATGGATAATAATGCCAAGTGTGTGGAGCCTTTTTCATATAAATGAGAAATGATACCCATGATAATAGCTAAATGGATAATAATGCCAAGTGTGTGGAGCCTTTTTCATATAAATGAGAAATGATACCCATGATAATAGCTAAATGGATAATAATGCCAAGTGTGTGGAGCCTTTTTCATATAAATGAGAAATGATACCCATGATAATAGCTAAATGGATAATAATGCCAAGTGTGTGGAGCCTTTTTCATATAAATGAGAAATGATACCCATGATAATAGCTAAATGGATAATAATGCCAAGTGTGTGGAGCCTTTTTCATATAAATGAGAAATGATACCCATGATAATAGCTAAATGGATAATAATGCCAAGTGTGTGGAGCCTTTTTCATATAAATGAGAAATGAGAAATGATACCCATGATACCCATGATAATAATGGCATAATGCCTACTGGGGACTGATTCTTAAATTGTGTAGCATCCCGAAATGATAACTGATATGTTCCATTAGTGTCACCTAATTTAAAGCTACCCATTTGCCATAACGAGCGCATGAGACAATCCAATTAGATGTAGCGGTTCTTCGTAAATTGTTGGTGGAGACGATCAATTGGTTTCAGCCACTTAAGCATCTCGTACAAGTTATAATTTCTGATTTCGTTGACCAAGATAATGGGGTAAAATGTTAGTCATCAACATACACGAATTTCGTGACAAAGCTTTAACATATCATTACATCTTTTTTGAATATGTACCTAAGGATATAATCACTGGTAAATATAAATAAGTAAAAATACTGCATATTCACAAACAATTTATAGTAATATATATATATATATATATATATATATATATATATATATATATATATATATATACAGTGCTTTCATGATGAAAGGACCAAATTCATTAAAAAATTAGGTTCCTATTTCATGTTAAAATCCTCGGACAGGTCGATTAGTATTTTTATTTGGGCATTTTTCGCAATAAAAATTTTGTATACAGGGTGTCTCATTCAAGAGCTATGGCTTTGTCATTAGTTTTTTTAAAGGTAATACCCTGTATATTATTTCACTTTACAATTCTACGATAAATTCTTATCACTTTTTGTGAACATACCATATGCCTCACTGAGGCATATGGGTAATGAGAGGTACGATATGAAAACACACAAATGTAATTACTAATTTAATTTTTACATATGTTCAATCTGTTGTCCGTTTACTTCGAGACATTTTTGAAGTCGATTCAATGTTTCCCGTTGCACATTTTCAATTACTTCTGGACTGATAAGTCTTATTTCCTGCCTGATTCTCTCTTTTAGATCATCAATATTATTTGGTCTATTCAAATAAACTTTAGACTTCAAATAACCCCATAAGAAAAAATCCAATGGGGTTATGTCCGGTGATCTTGGCGGCCACTCAATCGGACCTCTCCGTCCTATCCATCTGTTGGGAAAAGTTGCATCAAGAAATTGTCGAACAGCGAATGAATAGTGAGGAGGTGCCCCATCTTGTTGAAACCATATCTCGTTATTAGGTATGTCAGGATCTTGTGGGTTAGGAAACAAAACAGCTAAAGCCGGAATGAGTTCGAACTGGAGAAAGTTCAAGTAGTCCTCTCCGTTTAGTGTTCCTTCAAAAAAATAGGGACCAACTATACGATTTCGAACAATCGCTGCCCATGTATTAATTTTTTGAGGCCGCTGTGTGTGGCATTCTTGCATCCAATGAGGATTCTCGGTCGCCCAATACCTACAGTTTTGTCTGTTGACGTGGCCATTTAAAGTAAAGGTGGCTTCATCAGAAAAAATTATGTTTGTAATGGAATTTAGATGTTGATTATGAATTTTCAAGAATCTGCTCACAAAACTGTACTCTGCGGTCAAAATCGTCTTCTAATAATTCATGTACCAGCTTAATTTTATAGGGATGATACTTATTTACCTTAAGTATTTTATGCACGGACCCTACTGATAAATTGAAATTATTGGAAATTGTAGTAATGGATGTATGAGGGTTATCTTGGGTTTCTAGTAGAACGTTCAGCACTGTTTCTTCAGATACTCTCGGTGGTCTTCCTTTAGGTAAATCTCTAACGTGGCCGTATCTCCTGAATTTTGATTCAATTTTGCTGACTGTCGATCTAGTAATTGGCGGACGATCAGGATGATTTTCATTGAATAGATTGCAGACTTCTTCTTGTGAACGCACCCTATCTCCAAAACCAATCATCATAAGTACTTCAATACGTTCTCTCTCAAGTAATTGCATTTTCTTAAACAATGAAGTAGTGTAGTGCCTGGAGCGTTAAAAACGTGAAAACTGCGGACTATACAGCACCAGATGGTACATGTGAAATTTCATTCTTCAGATTTAATGACAATGTTTACCTAAATTTTTTTTTGTACTTTTAATCCACATTTTAAATCTCCAGGTGCTCCACTATCTCCGTTATAATCTGGGAATCCGTCAAGTTGAGGCATATGGTATGTTCACAAAAAGTGATAAGAATTTATCGTAGAATTGTAAAGTGAAATAATATACAGGGTATTACCTTTAAAAAAACTAATGACAAAGCCATAGCTCTTGAATGAGACACCCTGTATACAAAATTTTTATTGCGAAAATTGCCCAAATAAAAATACTAATCGACCTGTCCGAGGATTTTAACATGAAATAGAAACCTAATTTTTTAATGAATTTGTTCCTTTCATCATGAAAGCACTGTATATATATATATATATATATATATATATATATATATATATATATATATATATATATATATATATATATCTATATCTATATCTATACCTATATATAATACCTACAGTGTGGAAAAAAAGTATGGACTTACCCTAATAATGTGGTAGCCTTCAGGTTTTATGGAAACGTTTGAACATATCAATTCAGTTTTTCTGTTTCCTACATTTTGACAAAATTATTTTGTTCTTTTACTGACGTCATCGAATGACAGTATATTGCATGCGGTACATCGTTTGAAAGCTCTTGCTTCGCTTAGTATGTTCCTAGATTTTTATGCGATTATGCAGCTCCGTTTCAAAATGGCGGATGTCCAAAACTTCTATTGCAATGCCATTGAGATATCGAATTTCGTTTTTCTCCGTGGAATTAAAAAACAAGCTCAGGCCAAGAAACTTAATGTAAAGACAGGAATTGAATGATAAAGCCTTAGTACTGTCTGAGTATGATGATTGATTGGTTTTTTTTTTGATGAATCGAAAAAGAGTTATTCTTTTACTAGGAGTCAATTAAATAATTTTCACAATTGGACCGCCACCATTTTGAAATGGAGCTACAGAATCGCATAATAATCTGGGTACATACTAAGTGAAGCAAGAGCTTTCTAACGATGTATAGCATGCTAAATACTGTCATTTGAGAATAATGTCGATGAAGTCATATTTTTGACAGATGTCAATAAAAGAACAAAATAATTTAGTCAAAATCTAGGAAACCAAAAGACTAAATTGACATGTTCGAGCGTTTTCTATAAATCCTGAATGCTACCAAATTATTAGGGTAAGTGTAAGTTCATACTTTTTTTCACACTTTCATACTGATTCTTCTTTTCTTAGCAATAACAAGCCATTTATTGAACCTATTTTATCAATTTATTGACGTTTCCTGATGAAATTCGTGACTTTCTCACAACTTTTGATGGATTAAAATTACTTTGGCGTTTATGAAATTCAGAAAAATTGAAGAGTCAAAAAGCAAACAACTATGTTTCGTTGAATTTCTTGCGGCCGTTGCCATCTGCAGTTGCTAATTACGTGCTATTCAGACTAATTTCAGCAGTTAGTTTTGCTAATATTAGATATAGATAGTAAGGGAATTCACAGAAAACCTGAACCACGTAACATACAAAATCTGCTCTAAATTAGGTATTTGATTTAAGAAGTAATTTATGAATTTCTGAATAATCGAAAATTCAAAAAAGTATCCACTACTTATGTTTCATACAAATTTTTACGGCTGTGACCGTCTTCAGTTACTATTACATGCTATTCAGTCCATTATCAGCAGTAAGGACTGCTTATTTTAGATGGTAGGGGAAACCACACTAACTCTAACCCACGTAATATACAAAATATGTATTTATGTCATTACTTCCTCTGAGGAGTAATTTCTGAGCTGAGGCCTTGTTTAGTAACTTATTGCATGTTATCACAATATCAATCGACTACTTTCAGTATTACATGTATTCTAGAACATTTCAAGTATATATATATATATATATATATATATATATATATATATATATATATATATATATATATATATATATATATATATATATATATATATATATATATATATATATATATATATATATATATATATATATATATATATATATATATATATATATATATATATATATATATATATATATAT
The DNA here is from genome assembly GCA_030704885.1 of Cynegetis impunctata. Classification (NCBI taxonomy): domain Eukaryota; kingdom Metazoa; phylum Arthropoda; class Insecta; order Coleoptera; family Coccinellidae; genus Cynegetis; species Cynegetis impunctata. The sequence continues at coordinate 43,966 of JARQZK010004358.1, read as the reverse complement.
ATGTTAAACAATCAAAGTATGCAAGTAGTACACCAGATTTCTAGCGTAAGTTTCGAATATGAACTAAAATACTAAAATACATAAGGGATTGTTGTGTCTCATGACACGAAAAATGAAGACGTTTTTGCAGTTGAATGCTCGATATACAAAGTTAGGTTCAGCCTATCCCCCCAATATTACTTTATTCCAATAATTCCATTTCCGAGTACCTACCATATGCTTGTAATTCAATTAAGAAGGAACTCCCGAGGGCGAGGACGCGATAGGGGAGAAAGAAAATTACGTCGGAGGACGTTTTTAATAAAAAGAAACAAGCCACGCCATTCGGTAGTGGATATGAGGTGACTGTATAGGTATGAATTGACCGTGCAATGGAGTGGTTATATGATTAGATGACATCTCGCATCGGCCGTACAGCTCTCCCGGGTGGGATACGAGAAGATCCTGTTAAGGTTAGGATGCACAATATGCTTACGCTACTCGGCGGGGATATTCGATTACAGAAACAAGGTAGAGGAAGACAGAAAACGACGTCACGTGTATTTCTGTCGCCGTTACACCAATGCGGCTGTTCGTACGAGTGCCTTTAAATTTTTATCATATTGTTTTATTAACAAGGAATTCAGTATAATACAATGTATATTTGAAAGTCTTGCCGTTTGCGTTTTTCGCTTTGGCTTTGGAACGTCGGCGGCTTTCAGCAATTCAAAATTATTGTCGGCAACGAAAACGCATCTTGTCGGTAAGCCTGGTCTAGGATCGAGTGCTTATTGGATGTTATCGTATCAGGAAGTGAGAGTTTTGTTGCCAACGCAGAATGTGTATATTTGATTTTTTTATGCCACATTTGAATGTGAACAAGTTTGAGTATTTATACTGCGAAAATATCTTATTGTTTGAAATAACATATATATTAATGATTTCATTAATTATATTTCTTTTGAGTACAAATAATTCTTTATTCCCTCCATTGGATAGAATTAGTTATAGAAATGAAATTTCAAATGAGTCAATTAATTCTTAATCCCCAACTATGGGTGGAATATAGACTGAATAATTATTATTTAATTGGTACATCTTTAAGATTTAATTATGTTAAATCGATATTGGATATAAAAGAACATTATATATATATTATATATATATATATATATATATATATATATATATATATATATATATATATATATTATATATATATATATAATATATATATATATATATATATATATATATATATATATATATATATATATATATATTTATATATATATATATATATATATATATATATATATTTATATATATATATATATATATATATATATATATATTAATATTTATATAAACATATATGCATATATATATATATATATATATCAGGGGCGGCTATTCGAAGGCGGCTGAGGAGGCTAAGCCGCCTCCTCAATATTCTGTGTATCACTACTATACTATATTAAATAGTCAGCATTCAGCATATTCATATTAATCAAAATCATATTATTTTATGCACCTTCCTTCCTTTCAACCTAAATTATATAATATAATTTATTAATTACGATAGAAGGTATTTAGGTACATTTACTGCTTACTGCATTTCATTCATTTTAAGATTTCATTTCAACAGTGGCAACGCTGACTAGTGAGCGAAAATGGTTAGTTTATTTATTTTTCTCGCGTATTGTTTTTAAAATGAGTTCGGTTACTGAAGTTAATTTCGAAAATTTCAATGGTGACTTAGTAGAATATTTGTTATACCATAACTTTAGTGCACTTATGACGATAAAGTTTTAATAAGAACATTGCCACCTACCCCGGAATTAAACAATTTGGTGCAGCGTAACAAACAACAGAATCGCGGTTTTAATATCAGAAATTATGAGAGACATCCTTGGCTAACCGGATCACAGGTAAAAAATATATTATTTTGTTGGCAGTTGGCAGTGTTTACTTTTTACTAGGGAAAATGTCTCTGTTTGGGGCCGCTTAGGATTTGACGATTTAAAAAATTTATCACGTTCTCTGGAAAGGCACGAAAAATCCCAGGAACATGTCGTGTCGCGGATCAAATTTAAATTGCTTGGAAAACAAAACATAATTAATGTTATTGATACTTGCTGGGCAACAATTGATTAATTTCTCGAATAGGTAACAAATTCGTTAAGTAGGTAGGTAGGTACCTATTTCGTGAAAGAAAAATAGGAGTTGTAGGTCTCAAGGTAGACAATCGGAAGTGAAAACAATTTTTTTCCCAAAGGAATTAATATTTAAGGGTGCTTGTTTCACTTCGATTTTCTTTAAATTATAAGGCGGTTGACCTTGAAATCCTAAAAATTTTCGCCTATGGTGTATTTTTTAACACCTCTTGTAGCCTCCTTAAACAAACATCACGAGCTGCCACTGATTTGGAAATGTTATAATAATCTAGTGAGTATCTAATGTCTTTATTGATTTTTTAAATTCATTCATCGTAATTGGTACATTCGGCTATTTTTCATTAAATAAATTAATTGCGTACTTGTACGAAACAGCTCCAATACCATAGCACATTACAAGATATAGGTATTCTTTATTGAAGAGTTAGCATAGTTGAAAAAGAATGACAATTTAAAAATTATTTACCGAAGTTGACAGTTACTTAGGAATATCGCAAAAGTCACTCACTGGATTATTATTACATTTCCGAACTTAGTGCAAAAATTCATAGGGTTTTACATCAAATGATTGTAAAATGAAGCAGGTTTCGACAAACTTGAATTTTATTCCATTTTATGGGGTTTCTGAACAAGCAAAACCTTTTTTCAAGAATAACATTCTCTCCTAAAATTGAGGATAAAAAAGTTTTTCCTCTTGGGGTCTTGGGTACCACATTCGTGTACAAACTGTATAATAACTATGTTAGTCTTCAGTCCTTAGAAGATGTTGAAAGTGATTCTTCACCTATATAGCCAAATACATATCGTAGAAACGACGTTGCATGTAAATAACCGTAATTTCTTCATGCCAGCTGTGAAATACAAACTATCAAAGGTCACATTCCTGAGCACACCATACGATAAACAAAAAAAAACCTAGGAATATTCTTAGGAACTTATACAATGTCACTAAAGCGATTCTCGTTTCCCACCGAATATAATTATGGTGACACCATTGTTGTAGCCCTTTCTCTGTCAATTCATCAGACCAATGGATGAACAGTTTCATTTACCAATTAATCTTCGATGTCATTCTGGCAGAATGAATCAGACAACAATGGTAGAAACAGGTCGGTGACTCGTTTCTGGGGAATTTAGTGGTGTCGTCCAGTTAAGATTTGTCTCGTCCGGGAGGGACCCCCCCACTCATTTCATGCAGCACAATACCAGCTCAAATGCAACAACTGCTTACTTATTCAGATGGAATAATTAAGGTCTCAAATAGTCTTGCAGGGAGCAATATTCTCGATGAGAAAGCTAGAGGATGGTAGATAGGACAAGGCGTTCACATAAATCCTATTGAAGTCTTATAATCGTCCATCATGCTTTATATTCAAATGAACAGCAAACAAAGAAGGAAAATTGGCTGCTGAAAAATTTAACCAAATATATAAGATGCTTTCTCGAAACTTGTTATGTTGATGTTCTGGTTTGGCTACTGGGATGATTTCCATGAATTTGAATACGTACATGTCATGAGAAACTGGTTTTTTTTCTTTAAAAATTTTAATAATTCATATTCTAATTTGATAAAGTGATTTTTTCATATCATCGCATGTACAACTGATAGTAATTCTCTGATTTTTTCTTTCTTTTCAGATTTAATTGTCCATACACAGCAAATTGCTTTGATATAAATTTCATGGGCTACCTACTCCTAATTGAATTAGTGTTTTTTTAAGAAATTTTAAATTTATTTTACCGAAAATATAAAATTGGTGGCCGTGTCAAGCAAAAATGAATAAAGCGCTATGTTAAACAAAACTATAACAATTTCAACATATTATTCGGCTAAGTATAGGTACAGGTGAAGCAGTTTCTCATTAGATGAATAAAGATTTCTTCCTATTACCCTGTACAGAGTTATAAGGTCTATCAATTTTCTTAGCATTGTAAATGATGGAGTTTGTTATTTTATATGAAATTCGACTGAAAAACTTATAACTTGAATGCTTTTTCCTATTTTATTTTACACCTCTTTGTCGTATTATCGAAACTAATCCAAAAAAAAATCCCGCATACTTATTGTTGAGATATTAGATAATTATTAAAAATTTAATTGTTTTATATAACCTAAACCAAATGTGTATTTTCAAATTTGCTTTTATATTTTCGGAGATCAGTTACCTAGTAGGTATTTCACTATATTATCGGGGGTAATAACACTAGAGCTCAGATTTAGCCGGATATTTTTTCGTCGTTGTTTTCGAATACCTACTTACGAGCTACGCTCTCGTGATTTTGTCAGAACAGCTCTCGTTAAATTGCCAATGAAAGTAAGTATGAGAAAACAACTACAAAAAATATCCTGCTAAATCTGAGCTCGCGTGGTATTTGGTAAGACAATTCCATGAATTATTGTTAATGCCAAATCAGTGAAAGGGTTGAAAGTAACATTAAATTTTTCGAAATACATGGTTTGCAACATTTTCGCGGTTGTGTTACACATTGTTTTCACTACGTATTCTTTATAATCTTTTCCATTCTGTTTCTTCATAATTAAAGCCACAGTCCATCAATATTCCTGCCACATTTTCCACTGACTGTTCGGTTTCCAAATTGAAGTTTCGTTGTTTACAAAATTCGCTAAATTGATTCCAAATGGAAGAATGACTTTTTTTTGTATTTTCAGGAGTTGATTTTTCGATCTCCCTTATTATTTATGCCTCGCAAATATTTCCAAATCTCAACATATTTACTGGAATATTAGGTATTTGTTGTAAAATTATGTTTTCGACATTCACAATTGTCAAACTGATGCAACGCTTGCTAAACGAATAATTGCTAGCGTTGGTAAGGTAACGTAATTTATCCGATATTTTTATTCATTTGCATTTCTGTTCCTTCCTATTTATCCGATAGCAAACTACGATTTTCGTTCTCTCTAATGGGAATTATTATACATAAATGGAATTGTCAAAAATAAATTTTCCATTTTTGTGATCTTGTTACTTTATCTTTCTAATTCGCCATCACGAACGAGCGTATCTAATACACAACAAAATTAGTTCAATAAAGACAGAAATACGTCCCATTGCGTGACCGACGATTTCCGCGTTATGAAATAGTTCAGCGGACGCCGAATGTCCCCAATAACGGGTCCTGTATATACCAAATTATCCACATAACCAAACACACACAGAGAAAGTCGGCAGTCCGACACTCAATAACAAGGACCATTACACGGCATTAGCTTTGTAACAGCGCTAATCCAGGTAATTTATGACGTCATAAAGGCGTTAAGATCGCGTGACTGCCGAATTTCGTCCCGATATTCAGTCTAGGATGTTCTGTTCGCCAAAGCCTCCTCTCATTTACATATCGCATGAGCCCACTGAACGTGCTTAATTATATGTATATGGTTAGACGTATACGTATTATCTAAGGTCCCCTCGGTTAGGTACCTATAATTAAAACGATTTAAGGGGGTGTCTACCAAAGCGACTCTGCGATCCACCATCGCCGTTATAGTTAATTAAAAGTCCGAAGATAGAAGTGCATATACACATTATTTCGCTAGAGCTATTCTTCTATTAATGATTTTGCAGTAAGTTAATTTGTTCTATTTCGTCTGGTTCATTAGATTGTTTCATTTTACGGTTTGTCAACCGTGAGAGAGGTTTATGGTGATTTTATGCTTCCGATAACGTTAATTGTTGTCGAATATGGGGTTTTCGAGGTTAAAACGGATCTTTACACGATTTGCTGGTACTGCACTTTCTTATTTTACAGGCGATTAATAATATGTGAAATCTGGAATAAGGTTTACTCTGATGTAGAATCTATATGGGTGTCTCTTGTGAACTCGTTAACTCTTAAAAATATTTTTTTTCGTGAAATATTATTCGGGTTATTGGTTATTTAAACAGAATTTTCCAGAGGTGGCTAGTATTCGAAATGAAAGTTGGTATGTAGAAACATTAGCATGGAAGTGAAGTAACTATGAGAACGTCGACCTTTTCTATGAGTTAAGGTAAAAAACAATTGCTTTTGAACATTCTTGAGCTTATTACCCAATGATGTATTTTCTCATTGCAGTTGGATTAACAAAAACTGCTCAATTTAGATCTAAAAATAATATTGAAGAATTTTTGTATGATTTTACTATATAAATTCTTATGATTTTCATTTTGCTATATATATATATATATATATATATATATATATAAATAAATATATATATATATATTATAATATAAATATATATATATATATATATAACATAATATATATATATATATATATATATATATATATATATATAATATATGTATATATGTATGTCTGTATATATATATATATATTTATATAATGAACACAAACAAAACTTGAATTTACTACGTTTATTATCACAAAAATACTTTGAAAAATATAACACTGCGATTTCGGTCACTTGACCATCATCGGGCAGATTGAGTTAAGAACTGAATACATAATTACAGATTTGCGCTCACGGGTGGGAAAGAATTATTGCAGGTACCTTAATAGACAAGAGGAACACATTTCCAGAAGGGCTAATAGATGTGGATTTCCCAAATTGGTACAATAAAATGTTCTTAGACAAATCGTTATTGTTTGAATACACTAAATATAGGAGAATATATCAAGTCAATCTGGTCGTTCAGAAAGATATCTTCTGCATTATGATTGAGTTTGAAAATTTCTAATGATTCTAAATAAGTAAGTTTGGTTCCTTTCGGTAATTTGTGCATAATTTGAAAGTTATCTATTTGTGGAAACGGGTGGTGGTTTTCACGGCAATTATTTGAAAACGTTGACGTCTCACGTGTGTGAGACGTCAAAAACACATTACAAATTGTAGTCTCATCATTGTTGACTTTCCATATATTGCAATAAACTTGTACTTTCTAGGAAAATACGACTCATAGACTAAACTCAAAAACAAACAGTAATCATTCATGGATTGTCAATGCAAAATTTCTTATAAATAGTCATCAAACGCTTGATTTATGGTTTTTCATCAAAATCTTGGAAATCGCTTTCATAAAACCCAATGGATACATTTGTACAATTTATATCATGAAAAAACTTCCTGAAAGACGAGTGAAGACGGAAGATGCGCTACTTAATCAAAGACTAATTGAGATTTGATTGCACACATTACTCACGCAGAACGGAAAAGTCAGTTCCATTTTTTCCCGCGTATTCCTAAAGATTAAGACCAATTAGATTCCTCCACCGAGGATAATGTCCTTAATTGAATTCGACCGCAGATGTTCCAGACATATTTCTTCTCCTCGGGCCCAATGCATAAAAATTAATTTCGATATTAGAGAATTCCGGGGTATTATATTGCCAGCGCCGCTGCGGTAGAAGCGGCCAAATTCCTTATTAATTACATTTCCGTCTGGATGGGGCACCGCTGTGAGATGAGGCGTCGTAATTGCGCCGCCTAAGCGTCACAATCGCCTGGCAATATGGCGTTACCTAATGGACGGAATGTCCCATAATTCATCCAACAACGGGTCAAATTATTTTGGGATGCCGCGTAACTAACTCCCCTTGTCGTTACGTTGCTCCTGTCATTCTACATGCAAATTTCTAATTTCCCGTTTTGAAACATGGACTAGATGGAAATGATATGCGTTCACAGATAACTTCAACATCAGCTTAGCCACGAGGTGAATATATTTTTATCAAAAATTTTTTATCGAGTATATCGATGCTTTTACATATTTTACCAAGTCAAATAACTTTATTTACAACTATAACAAGCTTGTGAAAATCGTTAACTACAATGTATATCATCTATTACAATATTCACCTCAAATATATGCTACTTTCTACCTTATGGATATTTTAACCTTCAAACTCAATTTGGTGAGGGGTTGAGAGTGCAAAAATTGGATATTTGGTTCCATACGCCCTCCAAAGAGACTTCTAGAAGGCCCTGTTTCATGTATGTTATTTATAATTTATTTTAACATCTTTTGTCACATCCTATATATATATATATATATATATATATATATATATATATATATATATATAAGTTTGTCCTATATATGATTTATTACAATTATTACAGGGTATACTATAAACAAAATAAGATTTTTGCAGAAGAGGTGTTTTACTTTTTAATTTAGAATATATTTGTTTTATTTGATTTTGTGCAGTGTGGGCTAAACGATAAAACTTGCTAAGAAATACCCAGTAAAAATACGCTTCTGCCAGAAATGTTCCTTAATTTTTTTCAAAGATTTTATTTTGGGTAGAAAATAGGAATTTGTTTTTAATATATAGTAGGAAAAAAGTGAAAAGCACCTCCCAATAAAAAACATGTATAACAGCAATACAGCGAAAATTTATTTTTCTCATATTTCAAATAAAAGTAATGGGATATATCATTCATAAAACTCTAAAAAAGCTGCTTGGGGAGGGTAAAGGGATTAAACGAAACGAGAAAAGGCTTCAATAAAAATAAAACCATCCATACAATGGCCGGCCATGGCGCGTTATGCAAACTATGGGCTACTATCTCTTGTATAGGCCATTTGCTTCTACGATGGACAATCGTCGGTTAGGACCTGATTGCCAACAGGGGACTCATCCCGAAAATTATATCGTGGGATGCGGAGGGTTCGGGGTGCGAAGGGGGCGCGAAACTGTGCGTTAAAGGGGAATGTTTATGGTGGCCGTTGAGACACTTGCGGCAACTTGATGATGTTATTTCCATAAAATTAACAACAAACAAAACTGCCTCGTTTCTGGGGGACACACTCCGTTTGAGTTTTTGAGCTTTTGCAATTCTATTAAAACTCTTGATATTTATAAGGCTCAGTCGTAGGAATAATGATAATAAATGACGGAAACTTTAGTGTTATATCATTCTAGAAATGTGTTTAGTTATCGTATTCCTTGTTTTTTCCTTATTTTCCACGAATATAATATATTCAGCAGCGTATCAATTATTTTTTAAAACCGTTTTATACCTCGATTTTCGATAATTTTTGGATATATATATATATATATATATATATATATATATATATATAATATATTAATGAAATATACCATGAGTATAATATGAACATACCATAGCATTATATATAATTATATATATATATATATATAGATATTATATATATATATATATATATATATATAAATGAGATAAAATCCTAAAAATGCCAACTACGCACAATACACTCTGAAATTAAGATCATACACAATATGTTATTTAATTTTTAAAAATCTAGAAATATTGTGAAATCGATAGTTTTGAACAAAAAATAATGTAAGTAATATTCTTTATCAATAATTTTTTTTCAAAATTATTTTTAAATCCTATGAAACAAGATGCCAAAAATTATCGTCTTTCAAAACATATAACAATTCATATAAACGAATAAAGCTGACGCTCACGTGACTATTACTGTTACTGTTACACATTTTTAGGCCTAGCTTTCTTTCTCCAAGTATCTAGATCAGGCGTTCCCAAAGTGCGGCCCGCGGGCCAAATGCGGCCAGCAAAGCCTAGCAATTCGGCCCGCTATATCGCTACGATATATTACATTTTTATCAAAATATAAATAAGTGAATATTAAAATAAAAAATAAATATTACGAATAAGATACAATAAAATATTTTAATATATTTGAAAAATTCTTACAGAAACATAAGAGTTTGTATAAATAAAATATTGTTTAGTTTATATTTGAAAAATTCGTTGCAATGATTGAAAAGTTATAATTATAAGTTTAGTTCTAGTTACTTTTGTTTTTGTTAATCAATAATAGATTATTAATTTGTACTAGTTGTTACTATGGCTATAGTAGTTATAAGAGTGTTATTTTAAAATAATTGTTGTTACACTTAAAGATTTATATTATTATAAAATAAGATGAGTTTCAGTTATTTTTTGGTTTCAATAAATATTTAATCAAAGGTTTATGTTATCTTAGTATTAAATTTAGTATACTTATAAAAGAAACAAAAAATCGTGGTTATTGTTTTGATATTATTCCGTTTTTTTTTTGGGCCCACCAGAAAATCTGGTTATATGTATTAAATTGTCCTTTTTTAAACTTTGGGAACCCCTGGTCTAGATTATAATATGTGATAAGGGACTTCATTCCCTTTTTCAACGATTGTATTACATGATTCAGCTTCGAAATTAAAAAGATTATTTGCTTTTGCTTCTATTTATCCTTCTGTGCCAAAAAAGCTCATTCAGCAACTCAAATTTCTGAATTCATAGCCGGTCCGGTTTAATTACAGAAATAAAAATTATTATTTTTTCTTTATATGCCGTTTCGCTGGTGCCATCCGGGAATACCAAAAGGGACAGTAACAATTTAGTTTAGTACACATAAATGGCAGTATGATAATCACGTATTGTTTGAATTGCTGGTTGAGTTAGAAGGGAGGTTGCGTGCTCGGATAACGAAACTCACCCCTCTTCTGCGTCGAAGAGGGTCAACGAAGTAGGATGACAGAGGAAAGAAAAAAGGCGAATTGGCATGAAACGGTGGAATTAAACGATGTTTATTTCTATATGTTGTAGTATTATTATATATAAAACATTTTGTTCTTATTCGACAAAAGTCACGAGGAACGTAATACTTCCGTAGTCTCAGAATGTGTTGTGATTTGGGAAGAATGTCTCATTTTAAGCTTTCAATTATCTATATCAAACTTGGGAGCCCTAGAGCCATAATGTTTATTTCAGTACCTATGTTCCACAAATACTAGATTCTTGTGAAAATTTCAATTTCATCCTGATAATTACAACATAATGATTTTCACATTCACAGATTCAAAAAAGTACATTTTACCAAATAGAAAATTCAATGTACATTTTAAAATAAGCGAGAGTCAATGGAAAAAAAAAGGTACGATGCCTGGAAAAATATCACCCTGCAGATCCTCAGAACCCTCTGACATTGCTAATGATTAGTATCACATAAGTAACCTAAATACCTAATTTGAGCTACATAACTCGAATACTACAGGAACTATGAAGAAAATCCAAAAGATTTAGAAGTTTTAACACTCTGTAGATCGGCAACGACACATTTGTAGACACATCTTCATACCGATTTTAAGTCATGAAATAATCCTACTAAGTAACTCATTCCATATGTAGGTACAAGGAATTCAATAACTGTAAATTAAAATTAATATTTTCCTGAAAAGAACAAATCATCTTTGTTAGTTTAGAGCAGTAGAAAGCATTAGAATGCTTTGCTAATGACGGTGCGAATTGATTATTTATAATATAATTTGAATAATATACCATACTACATTTCAATATATACAGGATGTCCCGCATAAGAACCGACAAACAGCAGAGGCTTATAGGAGAGCCTGAAATATAAAGATTGGAGGAAATTTACCTCTATAACAAGTTGCATCCCTGAGGAGTTAACACCAATAACAATATAATTACTAGAAGAAGCAAATTTGAACTAGCCAACTATTGACTTTTTTGTAACTTTTGAAATAACGTTGATGAAAACATGTATTTGGTTATTCGACTTTTCCTGGGAAATGACAAAGGCTTATGAAAAATTAGAGGAGTAAAAAAAGTTTTAAAATTTGGGTTATTTTTAGAATTAAATTATCCATCGTGTGAAAATAAAATTTTCCAAATCAACTGATTTAGGTCACCCCTAATTAACCCCCAGTATTGTTCGATCGCCTTCTACTTACCATTACTTCATGCTCTCAACAGTCTCATACAGTATACCAAACTTGGTACTTTTAGCAAATCTCTTGCAAAGAAATTAGTTTTTTTCGAAATTTTGGGCCCTACTTTGAGACCCTATAACTCCTCAGGGATGCAACTTGGTATAGAGGTAAATTTCCACCAACCATATTTTGGGCTCCCATACACCCTCTGCTGCGTATCGGTTCTTATAAATCCTGTTTAAATATATATGTATATATATATATATATATATATATATATATATATATATATATATATATATATATATATATATATATAAAAAATTTAGCGAGACAAAGCAGTTTATGTCTATTCAAATTTTTTCAAATCAATAAATGTCAAGGAGATTTCAATTTTTTCAAAAGTTTTGATAAACTACAATTGTCGTGGTGAAACGTCAAATTTTTAATAAAATCGAGTTTTTTTTAAGATTCAACCAGCCTGTTATTGCTAATAATTATCAAGAGATTAAAAATAGATCACAGGCAACAACAATTCGAATAAATAATTAAATATTGCAAGCTGAAAATATGGCAATGATCCCAAACTTAAGCTGAGAGTTTCAAACATTGTTCTAGATTGTGAGTACCTTTTTAAAAGATTTGAAATTCTAAATAAAAATTTCATTAAAAACGGCTACTTCCATATAAACGGGCTATACCGATAATTTTGCTCTACTTATTTAATATTTTCCCGTGACTAATTTCTTTATTATTGTTTATTTACTCGTTCTGTGATCTCGCGGATGGCATTAATCGCCTCCGTGGCAGAGTTTGACCAAATCTCCCAAACCGGAGAGTTCAAACAATAGTCCACAAAGGTGTGATTGTCTTCCGTAGCAGAGGTTTTTATTTGTTGTACTATTTTCATCTCCAAATTTTCAATCCAATGCTTTGCTACGCCGTTCTGATGAGGACCAAAGAGTCCGAAACACGTGTCAACGGCTGCTTCCATATAAACGTTCTATACCGATAATTTTGCTCTACTTTTTTAATATTTTCCTGCGACTAATTTCTTTGTTGTTAGATAAATAGTACCCTATTATTTTTATTTTCGAACATTACGTAGGTAAAGGTTTCTGTGGTTTCCCTTGCCATCTAATGATAACAATTTTGAATGTTGATATTAGACTGAATAGCACGTAATAAATAACAAAGAACAACCACATTCGGAAAAAAATTTTAGCGAGACAAAGAAGTTTATGTCTATTCAAATTTTTTCAAATCAATAAATGTCAAGGAGATTTCAATTTTTTCTAAAGTTTTGATAAACTACAAATGTCGTAGTGAAACGTCAACTTTTTAATAAAATCGAGTTTTTTTAAGATTCAACCAGCCTGTTATTGCTAATAATTATCAAGAGATTAAAAATAGATCACAGGCAACAACAATTCGAATAAATATAGATATATATATATATATATATATATATATATATATATATATATATATATACATATATTATATATATATATATATATATATATATATATATATATATATATATATATACATATATTATAGGTAGGTACATCCGATTGATAAAAAAATATTTTTTATTTTCTTCAGTCAATTTTGTTGAATATTACTTCTAAGGTATCTACTACAGTATTACTTATTTATTTTATTCATTGAAGCACGAATCGTGTAATGACTCCTCAAATGAGTTTCTTCAGGAGCATCAACTCAATATAAATAGCCCAACATATCGAAATGATTACGAAAAGATCCGTACTCCAAGTCCCCTTTGAAGATGTTTACATCCTGTCATATAGTTTAAATTTTCATCACGTATGTACGTCGTTAGTAATGGTTGTTGATATACAAGCAGTGTAAACGTGCGCTTAGAATTCTTTTACTCGGATTTTATGTTTGTTTGAACATTGTTTCGCATATATACAAATACACGACAAACCAATATATTTATGACTTCATTTTGTGAAAACGTACGGTGGCTTTCAGCGGCGTGGTTTTGTTTTGAGAAGTGAAATGTAACAAATCTTAGATCTTGTATAGAAAAGGCATTAACCTTTGTGGTTTGTTTATTTTGTAGCTACTTTTTTTTCAATATCATTACATAGTAAGTAGGTACACGTTCTTCAACTACTACTAGTCAGTAAGAGTTACTTAATGGAACATTGAATCTTTACAACAAACTTATGAATTTGAAATTAACGTATTAAAATTTATACCAAACTCAAAAGCTGCAAATATGCAGTAAGAGTCATCAATAAAATGCTCTAAGATATAATTGGTATGAGAAGTTTTAACTTTAAACTTTTAGCAACTTATTTGAAAAATAAAACACATATCGGATAAGTGAAGAATGTGTGTAGAAAAGACAAGAGCCCGATTAGATCTCCACAGGACATAACAGCATCTAGGCCTGTGTTGTCCAATTGTAATATTAATTTAACAAACAAGTCTGATTTGAGATAATTGAGGTTATATTATTGATTCTTATAATATTAACACTAACTTGGAAAATTATGCTCTTGTAATAAAAACCTTAATTCATAGAAAATCCAAATCAGTGACTAATGCAGATAAATACAACAATGAGCTCACAAAATTTCAACTACTATCGATGAAACACAGAATTTTTTGTTGTTCACATAGAAAACAGAAGAAGTTGTTACCAACATAATGGTCTCTACGATATTTTTCCTGTTTTAACATAGTTATCCATTCTATCAGTTGTTATAACATTTAAATTATCAAAACAAATTTTTTTTAACCTGATTGTTTTCTTTTTCATAACCTCAAAAACCAAAATATTTTAACATTTTTGTAGCTCAGGAAAGTTGTGGAAGTCCTGCACCATTGCATGCCTTATTGGTTTTGTTCATATGGAAGAGCATACATTTCACTTTGATGCATTTCAGTCGTGCTTCAATCTAGACCCGTAATCAGAAAAGACAGTAATGTCTGAAGTTCCTCAGGGTACAGTGCTGGGTCCTCTATTATTCATTATTAAACAATGTGTGCAATTTTGATATGAATAAATGAAATTATTTCAATTCATTGTAACCAAATACTGCAATTATCTTAAGTTAGGTATTCTTGTCAATACGTATATAATATATGAATAGTTTATTCTTGTAATATGGTTGATATTAGCAAATTATTAACTCCGATTTGAAATCTATGAAAATAATTAGTATTTATTATCTAATTGATGAAAAAATATCCAATTCTGATTCCTTGATTATTGTAATTTTTGTTGATATTCTAATAGTTATTTATGTACCAAGTGCGTTATATAGATCCTAACGCCCAGAGGGTAGCATTCGGCCCCTGGCCCGAGAGATGAATGTTACCCGATGGGCGTTAGGATCTACAAACGCACGTGGTGCATACAAGATTTTATTTTTCACGAAAAAATTATTTCATTATAATGAAAAATCGATTTTAAAATCGGTTCATTGCTCCTATACTTTCCATTTTCCTTCTCATAGCAGGGGCATGTCATTTGTTGATATTTGGACGTTTGTGAATATTTTTGTCATCATATTTAGTGAATGTCATTGCTGCTTTCTTTGTGTAGTCTCATAAAAATATTGGAAATGAAAATGAATTTACCCAAGAATATCATAGAAAATGCAGCCAAAGCTGCGAATAATTCTTTGCCGGAGAAATCCAGAGTCGTATACGAAAAGGATTATAAAGTATTTAATCAATGTAAGTTGCTTAATTTCTCCTCGTACAATCGTTATGATCCATTATGCCCGCTCATTATGCCCTAGGGCATAATGAGTGTGTTTATAGCAACTTTATCTAAGGTAAAATCAACAAATAATATACTACTAAAAATAAAATTATTAGTTGATGTAACCATGACTCTGCATTAATAAATACCTTGATATTTAATATCCGATTGATGAAAAAGAAGCCCACTAGAAATGTAAGCAATTATTCGTTTTCCATACAGCGAAAGTGCATTGACTTGTTTATCCATTATCAAAGCCCCCTTGAATTAAATAGATTACTATTTTAGAACTAGTTTACCTAACGAATATAGTTCCACACAAAAAAAAGACAAGGGCCTCTGACATACGTCTTCTTGGAAATTTATCAGAACGTGTTTGAAACTAACATTTACCAGTTTTTATAAGTAGAAAATTTCAACAGGTGAATGATGTTTTTTCCTTGAAACATAACATCAAACATCTAGAGCCGGTAAAAAATTTGAAACATATAAAGATACCGCCGAGTTGCGTAACTCCATTTGCCGGCGTGATAATGGTCTGAATAATTTACGATTGTCGTTATAGTTATTTATTTAAACAGTGGGAAAAAAGAGATGAGTTTAAAGCATCAATAACGACGTTGAAAAGTAACGTTTCTTTGAGGCAAATAAACCGGTAGTCGAAGAAAACAGTCATAAATGTTTGGATTTTATGGATTTTCAATGGGCAAATAGTAATAAAATTTAAACACCAGGGCGATGTTCGGAAATACGTAAAAATGTTGACGGAGAGAACTGTTCCATGGAATTATGTGGATTTCTTATTCGTTTCCCCTATCTTTCGTAATCGTTTCAAATTTGAACATTGCATTGTTAGTACGTAACTTGGACTTCGTACAGCGGAATTATTGAAGTAGAAACTATCAAAAGAATTTACTTACACGAAAATCTCTGTCTTAGATTTTGATCTTAGTATACAAAGTAGTATTTTCCTCGAATAGGTATATAAATAATCACTGAATTCGAATTACTTGTTGCTGTTGCTTGTTCCCTAAATGTTCCAAAATGTTCCTAAATATTTCTTAAAATTTCTTCATGTTTTCAACAAATATTGACTGTTTCTACTTGTCACCCTTCAAGCTACGATTAATACACCGGAGAAAATGTTAACTGTTCCTACTTGTCGCCGGTTTCCATTTTCAGCGGTAAACCTCAAAAGAAAGTAGTGAAGTACGAAAACAAATAAATATATAGCTACGTTTCCACCGGAGGAATATTTTTGTTGCTGTTGCTTGTTTCCGAAAATGTTCCCGAATGTTCCTAAATGTTCCTTGAAATTTCTTTATTTTTCGGCAACAAATGTTGTTTGTTTCTACTAAATAATATGCAATTATTGACAATTTCAGTTGCTTCAGTGGAAACAAGAAATTCACGTATGTTGCCATAAGTTTAAATTTAAAATAAATAATAAGAAACAACTTGTCTAAAAACCACAAAATGAAAATAACTTTTATTCTATTTTTTTGTTTCTTATGGCAACAAAGAGAAACATTTAGCAACGAAATGTTCCGTAGCTTTATATTCTCCTATTTTTATATACCTACTTTTATTTACCTGCCAAGAGATTATGTTTCGGTTTTCCCATCCCCATTTGTATTTCCCATTTCTAGATATTCCACTTGTAAAATTAGTTCGAATTACTTATCTGAAGAAGCCACTGTGTTTGGCAAAACAATTTTTATGTTTAACAAAATATATGGAAAATCGAAAAAAATTATTTACATTAATTAGAAAACTGTTGAAATATTACTTTAATGTAAAAAAATATGACAATGCACTCTCTATACATTTTGCTTCTTTAGTTATCATCTAATATCAATCTGAAAAATTAACAGATTCACCTGGAAAAGTCATTGAAGTTTTCGAATATAAAAATTGATTTCAAACTAGCCTAAACACATCGAGGTATAAGTAAGAAATTGAGCTCAATCTGTTATTCTTTGAGAAATCTAAGAATATTTTAGGATGTATATCCTTCAAAGATATTCTACCAATCAGTATTACCACTTTCTACACTAAAATGTGTGCGAAAAAGTGCACTTTTCCGCTACTCTTAGAATCGATTTTTATTTTTTCATTTCGACAATTGTGGTTTAAACTTTATGCAGATCCATTTCAATATTTTTCCATTTTTGTTGATCATTGAACAACCAAATTTAATTTCAAACTCAGGCTTTCAACAATCCTTTATAAGCTTATTAATAACTATTGTATATAACATGTTGAATTGATGTTCATATTGTATCTAATTACAGCGCCGTAAATCATTTGATCATTTTGAAAATTATAGATGGTTTTGTGTTTATTCATTTCTTGATTTTTCGAATAATTAAATTTTAAACAATTACTGCGTTGTTAATTAATAGAATGATTAACATATTATTGATAATGATATACCTATGTGTATATCAATCTATTCTTGTGAATTTCTTACACGCCATTTTTTTCATTTAAAATGTACCTATTCCTATCATCATAAATTAACTCGCTCTCTAGTCTATATGAAAAACATATAGTATTGAATTTTAATAACTCATTACATAATTTCAAATTCATTAAATTAATAAATTTACATAATTTGTCTTTATATCAAGCGTTTATGCATATTCAATATAAAAAAAAAATTATATGTGAAATATAGGTATAATATCTAACGAATTCAATTCTTTAATCGTCTCCAACAAGGAAACAATATTTGATTATATACATATTTTTTGCAGGTAACTGTTATCAGAACATTACTACTGAAGATGACGATAAGAATAGAAGCCCTATTTCCAGATGCGTTTTCCAATTGTTCAAATGTCCTCTGGAAAAGAATATAAGACTCTATACTCTATAGGACGATTCTGAATAATACAAGAAGTGGCATGAAAGAGGAAGAAAACATTCTTGAGAAAAATATAGAATAACTTAATGTTAACTACATGCACTGCAAAATAATTATATTTTCAAATTATATTATCAAAAATTCAATTATATTTTTTCATCCTAACCTCGCATTCTCACTGTCAAGTAACATAATTAAAAAGTATAAAGTTTGACATTAAGACCAAACGAAAATTAAAACTATAGTAGGTTATTGAACTTACATTTCAATACACTTCAGATAATTGAAAATTGAGGAATTTTTTCCACGCACGAAAAACCTATTTGGAACGTCATAATAAGGCATTTATGACTATCAATTATTTGCTCTAATAGTTAGTTTTATCAGGTTGATTAATACATAATAGGTTAAATAAGATATAAGAAAAAGATGTGAATATGTTTCACCTATAATTTAACTTGTCCTCTTCTGAAAGTATAAATTGCACCTATATGAAGCAATAAGAATTATATTTCAAAATCAAAAAAAAGTTTTTCAATTTCATAATAAAAACAATAAATTAATAAGTCAGTCGGTTAAGAAGTTCGATAGTTATATCACTTATGTAAATGAAAAGTAAATAATAAATAATTCATCAGAACAATAACTAAATCAGTATTTTGAATCTGATAGTGAAGTGTATCGTGAATAAAATTTATTTATGAGATAATTATTTAGTATTTAGTGTTTGTTAATAAGTAAACTCGAATCAAAATATAATAAAAATTTTTCTAAATTAATGCAATAATAAATATAAAAAAAAAATCTCTCATCATCAACTGTAAATCAGTTTACAGTTGATGATGAGAGATTTTTTTTTTATATTTATTATTGCATTAATAATTAAAATTTATTATTGCATTAATTTTAAAAAACAATCTTCTCCTTAGTCTGAACATTTATTGCATTGAAAATCATAAGGAGGTATCAGACCTCCTTATGATTTTCAATGCAATAAATGTTCAGACTAAGGAGAAGATTGTTTACAGCTTCAAAAATGGTTTAACACCCTATAAAGTCGGCCTTTTTACAGGCTATAAACATCTCTTCAACACCATCCAGAAATAGTTGATATATTGTTGAAATCTTCAGAGATTCAGAATTTTGATTACACCATTAACCTATAATTTGGAAAAAATTGTATTGTAATAGAAAATGTGAAATTATGAATAACAGTACAGTAAATGAAACATTTTTCAAAACGCGTTAAGCTCCTTCAATCATATTTTTGTTCCTTTTTACTTCGTTACCCCCTCCAAATAAATGAGGATGCGGATGTGAGCAAAACCTTAGAAACCACGGTAAAAGATAAAACCTCTACTTCAAAATAGCGGCGATAAAAATAATTGAAACCCCAATGGATACCACGAAAAAATAAGAAACCACTACAAACAAACGGTGAAAGTTCCAGAAACAAGTTCACATCAACAAAATCCACTATCCGAACATCAAGTTCATTTAAAAAATATATTTCCAACCCTCTAACTTAATTTAGGGAGCTTATGAGTTTTTAAGCTCCATATGGCCTCCAAAAAGGATAAATTTGTCCATTGATTATAATCAATTCTCACATATTTTGCCAATTTTCGATCAAGCACCTACCTACCACTCCTTTCTCCAAAATTCAGATATGCCAAAATTCTTATTGAATTTGTACAAATTTTGATAGTTTTGGTACAAAATTTCTGCTCACTTGTATTAATTTGATTAAAAATTAAATTGAATTGATTTCAAGAATGAAGTTCTGAAAAGTTCAATAGTGACTAAAAGGTTTCATACCTCAGTTTGACGAACATGTGTCCACATAATAGATAACATAAGTCGTACGTAATGTAAGCAGATAATACCTGAAATGTGTAATATTCCATTCAATATTTCCAGAGTTTGGGACGTTCCTTTTCTAAATTATTTCAAAATAAACGCTCATAAATCCAATGACTCAAGTATTCAAACATCTAAACACAAATAAAATAAATTTTCGGTACCTCACTATATATCTTGTCAAATATTTCGGATAGGTCAACCAATCACAAACAGTCATGGCAGAATATATCGACATTGCACAGGTATACCTTAATATTTTCCGTTAAAATCTTGTAGTGATAAATAAGAGAACAAGTTTGTCTTAAACGCGTGGGAAGGATTTCTTTTTCGTTGGTCAGTTTGTATGAAGGTATACCTTATTATTCTTGGAATTTTCTCTTGGACAAGTTACATTAGTTGGAAATTGTGTGGAATGCAGGGAGAATAAAATGCTCGGTTTGCAAAAACTAGAATTGAGGTTAGGTGATTCCATGTGAATTAGAATTTTATCGAAAAAATTGAATAGCACACATGTTTGAAGACAAGAAAGCTAGCAAGACTGGTTTTAGATATTGAAGAATTCATAATCTTCAGTATGTCCATCAATTAAAAGGTTTGTTAGATTCATGCTTAGAAAGGATTTTCACCTGGTCAATGGTCTAAAATTTCGACAGAAATTTTACTGATACCTATGAACTCTATTCATAGTCTAAAATTTCTCTATTCATGGTCTAAAATTTCGACAGAAATTTTACTGATACCTATGAATAGAGTTCATAGGTATCAGTAAAATTTCTTTCGAATTTTTAGACCATTGACCTGGTGAAAATCCCTTTTAAGCATGAATTTAACAAACCTCTTAATTGATGGACATGTTGAAGATTATGAATATGGATATTACCGTTAGAAGCAATTTGTTGTCTTTTAACGAACAGGTACCCTTCAAGTTATCATATGGTCCATTGCTTCTGAAGAACGACTCCAAACATATTACTATTTGAGAATATTCGACAAAGTGTTAAAAATTAAAATCCAATGGATAATATATAGAAAAAGATATATCTATATATATATATATATATATATATATATATATATATATATATATATATCTTTTTCATATATATATATATATATATATATATATATATATATATATATAAATATATATATATATATATATATATATATATATATATATATATATATATATATATATATATATATATATATATATATAGATAGATAGATAGATAGATAGATAGATATATATACCTATCTGAAGTTGAAACTAAATTCAACAATTGTAGGTTAAAAATCCTAAAATTTAAATTCTGCGTTATGTTTCTTACCTTAAAACAGTAAGATATGAGTAATTAATAAGTATGTCACTAAATGTCTGAGAAGTTGAATGTAATTAGTGGAATAAATTTTGATATACAAGTTCCTTATAGGTAACTCGTAAATAATCTGTTAATATAAATGTATAACTAACATATTAAGTTCATAGTTATTTCTATAGTTACGTGATAAGTGTGTGTTAAATCGGTTTTCTTGTTTCGTAATCGTAATTGAAGAGACCAAATGAAATAATTATAATTGAGTTAATTATTTTAATGGAGCTTAACACGCTATTTTATATTTTGTCTTAACATGCACTTTCGAGAATTTGAATTTACTGTACTTGACAATAATTGGGTAAATTGTGACTATGTATGTATACATAGATAGGTATATATAATATTAATATATATATATATATATATATATATATATATATATATATATATATATATATATATATATATACAGGGCTATTCAAATTCGAGTATATGCATGGGGATTTCGATAACGGTAAGAGATAGAGGGATGGTTAAATGGGGGCAAAGTTGCATATTTCAGAGGTCAGTTATATGGATAAAAAAAATCTGATCTAGCTCCTCTAGTTCTGGAGTTATATAGGAAAATTCGAAAATTTCTAAATCCTTTTTTGCCTAATCTTTTTATTTAATGAATTGTTTTCAAAACAATTGTCACTTTGCCATTGCCACTTTTTCTAAGCTATCTAAATATCTGAATAAAAATTATAAACAGGGTGTCGTATAAATTGGGCCGCCCTCAACTTTCAATTTTCAAATACGGACCTGTATTTTTTATTGCATTTTTTTGAATGCCAAGAGTCATGTTTTATATTGACGTAGTATTTTCATCTGAATTACAGAGTGTTCTGGAAATATTGAACTATTACCAGTAAAATCTCAACATTTTTTTAAAATTGCAGCTCTAATTAAATTTTTAGGATTTGGAAGATAATCAACATTATTCGACGAAAAATGTCTTTTTCAAGAATTCATCCACATTTCACTTCACGTAACCCATGATCAATGTACGAAAATGCGAAATTCTTCCTAGTACGTTTATGTGCATATAATCATTGCACAAACAAAAAAATGTTCGACTGGCAATCTTCATATTACAGACACCAATTTGCAAATATTTCATTGTTAATTACTTTCCGAACTATCTACATTTTCAGCTAATTTATGGGCATTCTGTTGCTATATACAATAATTATGATTAAACTATTTGAATTCTCATAGTATGCTTTGGAAAATAAATATTTGGTTCACCTCACTTGTCATTCTTTTGACAGTTTCTTGGAAATTACCGTTGGTATTTAATGAAAAATCTGTTAGTACTGAAAATGTGTTTCCCCATAGAGCAGAAAAGAGATATAATTAACGTTTTCTACAGAAATAGTAGGAGCATTCATCTTTCCGCTTGACTTTTTTTTATGGGGTACACTCAAAAATAGAATATATCAAAACGAAATTGAAAGTATAGAAGATTTAAGAATTAAAATCATGAACGCTTTGGCATCACTACGCCGAAGAGATATCTTCAGAGCGAATAATAACTTTAAAAAACGACTCTGTAAATGTCTGGAACGAGAAGATCGTCAATTCAAACATTTATTTCGATTATGATAACTTATAATGACTTATTTCAATTCTAGATAATAACTAAACATGTTCTTATGCGATAAGTTATAAAATATGAAAACCTATATGATCAAATACAATGTTATGTTTGTGACAGATTATGTTTGTGAGTTCTCAGCAGAATACATACAACAGATCTTCCTCATACCTACTGAGGTTAATTAGAGTTGTTATGGAATTAAAAAATGATGAGATATCACTAGTATTAGTTCAGTATTCACAAACCACTTTATGATTTATATAAAAATAAAAACGCCAATATGAAACATAATTATATAGGTAGTTCGAAAAGTAACAATGAAATATTTCCAAATTGGTGTCGAGTATGAAGATTGCCATTGGAAGATTATTTTGTTTGGTCATTGATTATATGCACATACATGTACGTACTGGGAAAAATTTCACATTTTCGTATATTGATCATGGGTTGCGTGAACTGAAATGTGGATGAATTCTCGAAGAAGACATTTTTCGTCGAATAATGTTGATTATCTTCTAAATCCTAGGCATTTTATACCTTATTCTATGATATTTATTTAATTAGAGCTGGAATTTTAAAAAAATGTAGAAATTTTACTGGTAATAGTTCAATATTTTCAGAACACTCTGTAATTCAGATGAAAATACTACGTCAATATAAAACATGACTCTTGGCATTTAAAAAAATGCAATAAAAAATACAGGTCCGTATTTGAAAATTGAAAGTTGAGGGTGGCCCAATTTATACGACACCCTGTATATAATTTTTATTCAGATATTTAGATAGCTATGAAAAAGTGGCAATGGCAAAGTGATAATTGTTTTGAAAATAATTCATTAAATAAAAAGATATAGGCAAAAAAAGGATTTCGAAATTTTCGAATTTTCCTATATAACTCCAGAACTAAAGGAGCTAGATCAGATTTTTTTTATCCATATAACTGACCTCTGAAATATGCTACTTTGCCCCCATTTAACCATCCCTCTATCTCTTACCGTTATCGAAATCCCCATGCAAATACTCGAATTTGAATAGCCCTGTATATATATATATGAGATCGGTAAACTCCAATACCGTTTGACCGATCATCGCCAAACTTGGCACATTCATTTAAATTTTTTTTCATGGAGAAGGTTTTTGTTTTTATTTGCCTCTAGAAGCAGTGCATCAACTTCTATACCGTCAAACCGATCGCCATGAAAATTTATTTTGCATTTTTCCAGACTGAGCCACAGCATCGCGTGGCCGGGTAGCTAAAATATATATGCAATCGAAATGCTTGGACGACTAGTCAATAGGTGACGACAAAATGTGCCATTCATACTTAAAACGTTTCACTTTTAGTTTCATGTGTTATTAATACTGAGTTATCTAACAATAAGCGAATCATTTAAAGAAAAAATGCATTCGACCCTAATTCACTATGAATTATAACTTCCTGGTTAGTGCAATCATCCCGAATCGGTTGTAATTGGAAGGTATAAATACCAATTTCTAAATAAGAAGTCTCAAAAATTCAAATCGAAGAAAAGCAATTAGTATCGTACCTATAAGCAATATTTGAAAAAAAGTAAGAATTTTATTTTAATTAATTTGTCAAAAACCATTCTGCTCAAGGGACTAATTATTGATTGAATAATAATATACAGAAGGTAGAAAAATAGAGAATTATCTTAAATGAACTATCAGAAAACTGATACTGAAAGTTCTAGCGGAAGTTTGTTATATCACAATATAATACTTACACGGTCTCAATTATTGACTTGAATTTATGGATTGAATGAGGTAATGAAAGGATAACATTCATAACTAAAACTTTTTACTCGCAATCAAATGTCAAAGACACATAATTTATGAACAAGCCATATATTATGTTCAGAAAATGTCTTCGTCTATATGGGATAATCAAATAACCTAGTTAAATATATGATTGAGTACCTAATTATATCAAAAATGAAGGAATCTGAAATGGAATGTAATAACGATTGAATGAAAGTCACCATAGTATTAGGTAGGTATCAATTTGAAATCATAAAAGTTCAAACAAACAAACATTATCAAGTCCAGGATCCACAACTTAAACTAATTTTATATAGAAACACATTAAATTATACCCCCAGAATTGTAGAGATTGTTATATAAAATATTAGTAGGTACATATACATCTCAAAATACTAAGCATTGTTTTAAAATTTTAAGAGGGTGTTTTATGAGACTTTCTTATTCATTTTCTTTGGCTTTATCCACTAGGTATATTATTAGAAAAACATTGAGTTTGATTTTAACGATTATTATACCTAATGGATTATATGATCAAGTTAACATACCTATATATATATATATATATATATATATATATATATATATATATATATATATATATATATATATATATATATATATATATATATATATATATATATATATATATATATATATATATATATATATATATATATAAATGATGTGTATAATATGACGTTTGTCGGATGCACAGCTGTCTCATTTTGTTACCTTCAGTATGTCTCGGACAGCTTTTATTGCAACTATTTCTTTGGTAGCAGGCATATAATCTCAAATTTGATGTTTACAACAAATTGAAACATTGAAAAAAAAGCACGAGCATCGAATTTAATGTTAACATAATTTTTTTCTCATGTGTAATATCCTTTATATTTGAAAGAACTAATTGAATCTAATTAATCCTTTATATATGATGTTCATATGACAAGGATACACTGTCTATAAAATAGATCATAATTGAAAAATATTCAAACTGCAAATTCCTCTTTTGAGTTTTTGGGGTGAACTCCTTCAGCCAGATCAGAAGATACACGTGTACGTACAAGTGTATTAAGGATGGGTGAGATAGTATATTCATGGAAGATAGGAAGTGTGGGTTAAGAGGATAATACTGGCCCAGCATTCGCTTCGTAAGTTAGTATATGTTGGCCAAACTGCCAGGAACTTTGGAGTTCGAATATCAGAACATAAAAGAAGTTACGACAAGGAAAAATCGGATTCTACATATGCATCAAATCTCCTAAAACAAAATCATATTTCTAATAGTGAATTTGAAGTATTACATATAGAAAAGAAAGGCTAAAAATTCAATTTATTAGAAGCTCTTGAAATTAATAGTATGAAACAATCCAATAATTTGTTAAATGACCAATTAGATATAAATAGTTCACCTTTTTTATATCTCTTCTAGATGTAATATTGAATATTTGTGCCTATTGTGTTTTCCCATGTTATTAACAGTTTGTACTTTCTACCTACTGAGTGATTACGTTTAGGCCTTTCCCCATTCTTATTGAATATTCCCTTCCTTCATTAACAAAACTAAATTTGAATTTACTACGTTTATTATCACAAAATATTTTGAAAAATATAACACTGCGATTGCAATTTCGGTCACTAGACCATCATCGGGCAGATTGAGTTAAGAACTTAACTCAATCTGCCCGAATATTTTGAAAAATATAACATTGCGATTGCAATTTCGGTCACTAGACCATCATCGGGCAGATTGAGTTAAGAACTTAACTCAATCTGCCCGATGATGGTCTAATGACCGAAATTGCAATCGCAGTGTTATATTTTTCATAATATTTTGTGATAATAAACGTAGTAAAGTCAAATTTAGTTTTGTTAATCATGTTAAATTATCACGTAGTAACGACGGATTCCATCAACCCTTCCTTCATCTTTCAATATTCTCGTTGTAAAAGTTAGTATGTATTATAAATCTGAAGAAGCCACTGTGTATTAGCGAAACAATTGTCATGTTAACAAAATATATCGGAAATCAAAAACTGTGAAGTTTTATTTACAAAATATATAATATTTTAACAACCGAACGTTGGCGTACAGGCCCGACTAAGGTGTAAAGCACAATTTCCAATTTAGACGAGAATGAAACATGGCCAACGATTCGAACTGCCACCCAAAATGAATCAAGAAAGTATAAGAAGAGACGAAGAGAAAGGGCGAGCGAACAAGAACCTACGAAGTTGCGGGGTACGAGAAGCAGGGAGGGAGCTTTAATTTATACTCGCTGCTCGATCAAGCCAGGCCGTGGCAGGGAACTTCGAAGGAGGGGGGGTTGAAAACCATAAAATAGTTCGAGTGGGACCCTTGAGACCTTCCAGGATAACAGGGAGGTGGCCATGTACAAAGGTCTAGATTTGATTGAATTTATTGATACAAAAAATATTTGTTTATGACGTGAATATAATTATAGTTTAAAGTGGTAGAATGAAAGCATTCATTCTGAAATAACATGACTAGAGGCACATAGAGTGTTACAATGAATTAATATGATTTTCAGCTAAAAAAATACGAGAGGTGCTGTGGGACACTCTGTTGGTTCGATATATGTTATGTAGGGAAATATTATAAGAATATTTCTATACCCACTTGAATGAAAAAATATCAAATAGTTTTTAATTCACATATTGAATTTACCGGCTATGATATTGAACACCCCGACCGCGTTGAAAGGATCGCCTCTCAAAAACGCATAAGTATATGAATACAGCAGACTTCTAAACTGTTAGTTACTGATGCTTTTTATGTAAAGGCCTATTGTTTATTCGATAAGTATCTATTACACATGTGCGATGACTAAATAATATTATTAATTAAACAATGGATATCTGATGAAAAAGAAGTAGGTACCTACTAATTTAAATAAATGTATAAATTGTTATATCAATAGTGTTTCTTTATAAATATAAGCTATCTTCCATATGATAAAAGAACCTCACCCATTTTCACTTACTTCATTAAGTAATTAATTCGTTTTTAAAACTTAATTAAAATATGTATAGAATAAAGTAGTACCTACCTATGTTTTCAACACAGGCGTATGATACGCTCCAAGGTAGGTAAGTACTACGTGCTCTTAAATAACAATAAAAATTTTTGAATCTAGCATAAAAAAAACTTGATGTATGAGGATCAATTTGAATCCATAAAAAATAATTTTCTCTTTCATCAATCTATACCTATGTCTATGAGAAATCGACAGATATAGATATAAATTCA
Source organism: Cynegetis impunctata (assembly GCA_030704885.1). Lineage (NCBI taxonomy): Eukaryota > Metazoa > Arthropoda > Insecta > Coleoptera > Coccinellidae > Cynegetis > Cynegetis impunctata. Next base: position 15,624 of record JARQZK010004358.1, on the reverse strand, counting down.
TGAATATAAATAAAGATAGGTATATATATATATATATATATATATATATATATATATATATATATATCTATATATATATATATATATATATATATATATAGATATATCTATATTTATATATATATATATATATATATATATATATATATATTATATATATATATATATATATATATATATATATATATATATATATATATATATGTATATATATATATATATATATTTATTTATTCAAGAATATATACATAGCAAAAAAATCTGAATGATTGCTTTTAACTCATCCAAATAATTGATGATCATAAAATATATACATGTAGTAGGTAATTGAATATAGATGAAATAGAACAACCTATTTCTGGTTTTCATAAAATAGATGGCCTATAGATTAATACTTGTTCGGTTTCTCCTTCTATTTGCAGAACAATTCATAATTTAAAGGTAAAGTTCATCCGTGAAATTCTGTGTATATAGTTTCGAATCTAATGCACCTAAAAACTTTCTACGTTCTTGTGATATTTGCTTTGGGTTGCAACTTTCACCCTTTCTTGTGAAACCCTTTGAGAGCGAGTATTATTTGCAAGCAACCGCATCGTAAATGTCCGAATTTTAATTTATGAAGGAGCTCTAAAAAACGTACCGTGAAATTCGCTTTTTATTTACAGTCTTATTTTCGTCCAAACATTCAACGTAGAATTAAAGTTAATTGTTTGAAAATGGTACAGGTACCTATTGCTCATTCAGATTTCAAATCAAATAGTTGATAGAATCCGTCGTTAAATTAATTTAACACGATGAACAAAAACAAAACTTGAATTTGCTACGCTTAGTATCACAGAAATACTTTGAAAAGCATAAAATTACCATTGCAATTTCGGTCACTAGACCATCATCGGGCATATTGAGTTAAGAACTGAATACAGAATTATAGATTTGCGCTCACGGGTGGGAAATAATTATTGCAGGTACTTAAATAGACAAGAGGAACATATTTGAAGAAGGGCTAATTTAAGTGGGTTTCCAAAATTAGTACAATAAAATGTTCTCAGAAAAATCATTATTGTTTGAATACACTAAATATAGGAGAATACCTATATCAAGTCAATCTGGTCGTTCAGCAAGATATTTTTTGCATTATGATTGAGTTTAAAAAATTCCAATGATTCTAAGTAGGTAAGTTAGTTTGGTTCCTTTCGGTAATTTGTGTATAATTTGGAAGTTATTTATTTGTGAAAAGGGTGGTGGTTTTCACGGCAATGATTTAAAAATGTTGAATCCGTTTTATATTTCCAAAAAGATTGTTGGTGTTCTTTGAATCTTGTCTTGAACGATCGACCAGTCGGACCTATATACATTCCTTTACATACAGGACAAATCAACTCGTAAACTTCTGAACTTTCAGATTTGAAAGTTTGCTATTTGGTACCCGTTATAATTCTTCCTCACCCGCGTAAGCGTCAAATCTATAATTATGAATTTAGTTCTTAACTCAATCTGCCCGATGATGGCAGTGCCGGATTAAGCCAGCGCGGGGCCTGTAGCAAATTCTGCCAAGAGGCCCTTGGTTTGCTTTAGGTTCTCAAGTTTATGGTATTAAACTCAGATTAGAGAATAAAACCGAAAATTTGTGTGCGTGACAACCCGGAGCGGCTATGTAGGATCACGTATATCTGTGTGCGTGTAATTATACCAGTTTTTGAAATAAACTACCTATATTTTTTTTATCACTTTTAAAAATCAAACTGGTCGGTTATTTTTATCTTTAGTAATAAAATAGTTCGTATATTATTTTAAATATTCATTAGGTAAAATCAAAGCTACATACAAACAATCAAATTCAAATTTATATTCATGTAAGTAAATGACATCCATGATACTTGTGAAGAAAATATTTGAGGCAATTTGCCTACGGTCAGTTAGCTGATTGGGGTTGAGCTATGAGAACTGACAAGAAACTTCACTCTTTTTCATTCGCCAAGAAGTCACAAGTGTTGGTGTTACAATAATATGGTGGAATGTAAACTGATGCAACTAAAATACAATGCTAGACTAACATCTAAAGAGCTTTTCACAGTTTTTTACGTTGTGCCAAATATGAATGTTCATCAAATTCTAATGGTTTAATAGTCAATAGAATTCTCTTTTATTTGTTCGGGTTTTAGGACTAGCTCGATAGATGAAAATATCAGGGAATTCCCCTGTTAGTTTTGCAATGCTACAAACTTGCGTGTAGTGTAGTGCAAGTAGTACAACACATAACTTGTGCGGCAAGCGTTCAATTTTTAGAAATGTGGTATAACTTTAAATTATTGTGGTGGATTTTGACACCAACTTTTCTCGTGGTTGGTGTTATACAACCTATACCTACGATTTAACGTGACGAATCGAGTTATAGATTTTCAGGTATGAGTGGAGCATAGCCTAAGCGCTTCGCGTTTGAGGCATGCAAAATATTTTACACTTATCTAAACTTATTTTTTTTACTGTACTGGAGCGCGGGGCCCCTCAATTCGCGGGGCCCGTAGCATTTGCTACTCTTGCTACGTGGCTAATCCGGCACTGGATGATGGTCTAGTGACCGAAATTGTAATCGCAGTGTTATATTTTTCGAAGTATTTTTGTGATAATAAAGGTAGTATATTCAAGTTTTGTTTTTGTTTCAAATAAAAACAAAATGTTATCGAATTATATTATTGTTTTGAAAAGTTATTCTGCTAATTTATAATAAGCATAACGATAATTCTTAGTGGACATAATTGCTCATTTTTAACATCAATTTGGCATTTAACCAGACAGAGCGACCACTAGCTTGTTTTATCTGCCATTATTCCAAAATATTCATATCGAAATAGCCCATTAGACGCCATTATGCGGAATAATTGCAATGGCCCGTTGACACATAAGCATAATAAAATTGTTTAGAAAGAACTTCGGCATGTTTTCTGCCATCACGGTCAAGGTCGTCCAATGCATTATTTCCAGCAGCTGAACGCAGTCTGAATTTCAAGTTCAGCATTGTGAAATGGAAATCTCTTTCCTTTTTCATAACGAGGCATGAGGACATGTAAGTGATATGTATAGCGATATGAGGTAATCATTTTGAAAGAGTTTGTGAATGAAAATGAAAGCATTGAATGCATAATAATTTCCTGGAGTTACAAATTTGAAGTGCCAAATATAATGAAAATCGGAAAAATATAGAATATTTTTATAATATTAAAAAAGAACATGCCAATTCAGCTGATTTTTTGGAAATAAGAAATTGAATTTTACATGGGTAAACAGAAGTAGTACACATTTTCGTGTATGAAATAATATATTAAAAGATTGAAAAATTTTTTTCTATCCGTCGAACGTTTTGAGAATTTCAAATGACAAAAAGTAAACTATTCAATAAAATAGTTTTTCTAATTCCAATGGCCTGTTATTGCTCTAAAAAGACAATTAAATAAATAAATATATATATATATATATATATATATATATATATATATATATATATATATATATATTTATATATATATATATATATATATATATATATATATATATATATATATATATATATATATATATATATATATATAGATATATATATATATAGATATATATATATATATATAAATATAAATATATATATAATTTATATATATATATATATATATATATATTTATATATATATATATATATATATATATATATATATATATATAAACATTTTTGATAATTATTAGCAATAACAGGCTTGGTGAATCTCAAAAAACTCGATTTTATTAAAAGGTTGACGTTTCGCCACGACTTTCGAAAAATTGAAATTTCTTTGACATTTATTGATATCAATAAATTTCTTTGACATTTATTGATATCAATAAATGTCAAAGAAATTTCAATTTTTCAAAAGTTTTGATAAAGCCACGAATGTCGTGGCGAAACGTCAACTTTTTAATAAAATCGAGTATTTTGAGATTAACCAAACCTGCTATTGCTAATAATTATCAAAAAATTAAAACTAGTTCACAGGCAACACAATTCAAATAAATAAAATAATATATTATATATATATATATATATATATATATATATATATATATATATATATATATATATAAGGCTGAAGGACCCAGGTCGATGGCCATTAATAAACGTTTCTCTCTCTCTCTCTTCTCTCTCTCTCTATATATATATATTATATATAAATATAAGTATATATATAATATATATATATATATATATATATATATATATATATATATATATATATATATATATATATATATATAGATATTTATTGATATATATATTTATTATTATATATATATATATATATATATATATATATACCTAAATATTTTCATTCATAAACTCTGATACTAGGATACTAGGATACAAGTACTTGCAACAATAATCTTTGAATTTTATATTGTTATATGAAGCTATTTTTTTAATACCTTTACTTCTTCATGAATGAGTACATATCGGAAATTATTTAAAATAGGGATATTTTCAAAGGAGAAAATTCAGAATTTAGTAGAAATACAACAATATTATCATTATTGCCATGTTCAATGTAACTTATTTATATTAACATGAGTATGCTATCATAACTATTTTCAGTATTTATATATATACATAGGTATATATATATATATATATATATATATATATATATATTTGTATATATATATATATATATATATATATATATATATATATATATATATATTTATATTATATATTTATATTTATATATTTATATATATATGTTCAGGAAGATTTCCGCGGTCGGAAGTATTTGAAAAACTTGGTTCACGGAATGAACCGCGTAAAAGATTTGAAAAATCTCGACGTTTCGAGATTGACTCTGAAGAGTAGGCAGATAGAGACTTCAGAGTTGACAGGAAGCAGTACGGTTGGTGGAGTAGGCAGGTTGAGACCACGCAATCGTATTGTTTCCGATTCGTGGAGTAGGCAGATTGAGGCCACGATTCTGAATTATTCCCTTTCTAATTCTCCTGAAGATGGCTTCGCAAAAGGAGCCGAAACGTCGAGATTTTTCAAATCTTTTACGCGGTTCATTCCGTGAACCAAGTTTTTCATATATATATATATATATATATATATATATATATATATATATATATATATATATATATATATATATATATATATATATATATATATATATATATTATATAGGTATAAAAATAGATAGTAAATTATTTTTACAACTTATAATCGAGTCTTCACTTCAGTATCATGAAATATCTATAAAAATAACCAATTCTAACCTCAATATCAATTGCCTTCAAGTATTTCATTACATGAAAGATGAAATATCACAAAGTTTTTAATTCAACTTTGCAATTTATTCCTCTAAGGCATGTTTAGAAACTAAACATGCCGCCTGCATTGAAAGGATCGCTTTTCAAAACACTTCAATACGCATAAATGAATACAAACTCAATTTAAGGCCTAGCTTCCATTGGCTGGAGTGTAACATGCGATAAGAAATGTCGTTGGAAAAACAAACGCATCTTTTTCGTGAATCAGTTTCATATTAAAAACTAATTTGAGATAGTAGGCATTTAAAATATTAAAACAATGTAAACCAAACACGCAAGGCTTGAACACAGCTCAGGAATGTAATTAAAAAGTACCTAATTTGAAAATATATGAAACCGATAAGAACCCCGTATACAAAACTTAAAGGTTGAATGACCTACTCATAGAATACAAGGACATTTTCGCCGATAGGTATAGAAACAACGTTTCGAAATATCACCGTAACAAAACTAACCAACATTGTAGCAGTTTCCAACGTAATTCGAAACTTCCCCAGCACAATTGTCCGAACATAATTGCTTTCCACGGATTGAAAATACCAAACTCAAACTGGAGAAACTCAATATCAATAAGTTTCATGACGGACAGAAACACTGTACGTACAAACGTTTGCGACGGCTGTAAAAATCCAGCCCGGCGTGGGTTTTTACTGAAAACGTAAGGGTGAGAGAGAGAAAAAACTGTTGTGGGTGATAAACGATACTGGTAAGTTTAGTCTCTGCGTTCAGATTTATGTATTTTGTGGACAAAACATGTTTAGCTTTTTTAACTCTCTGAGAATTAATCGAGCTGCTTACGTCTGGACTGGTTTTGAGGCTGGACGTGCACGATGAACAACATGGTGAATTTATGCCATTCTTTCCATTCCCACATGACGGAGATTCTTTAGTCAAGATGAAGACCGAGTGAAAACAATTCCTTCAAAATGTATAAAGTTGGTTTGCATTTTGCTGTGACATTGTGGCCTTGATGAACCTTCGAATGTAGCGCTCCAGTCCAAGCTTCTTTGCTCAAGAACAATTTAAATGATATTATTCGAATTGAGTAGGAATTGAGTTAATAATAATAATAATAATAATCTTTTATTTATTTAGCACGTGACTAGTTATTGAAAAGAAATGAAAATATTTTCAAAGCGTATTGCTAGTCACAAAAATCAATACTGTCTTAATATGTGTCCTTTAAAAATGTACAAACTCTCTTAGTAAAAAGGATGATATTAGGAGCATTCTTTATCAACCCGGGAAGAGCATTAAAGATGCGAACTCCTTCACAAAATAAGGATTTTTGTAAAGTTGCCGTTTTAACCCACTGTATGTTATAGTCTTGGCCTGAACGAATATTATATTCATGAAAGTTTGATCTTTTTTTTTTAGAAAACCGTTAAGATATTTTGTTAATTCTTCATGCTCTATTTTATATATTAAAACCACAACGACAGATAACCAATCTAATGCCTGCAGCATGCTTACTATTAGGGTATATTTATTGCAATTAAGGATAATCTGCATTACCTTATGTTGCTGAATTTGTAGTCTATTTTATATTTTCCTGAGTACAAGATATTGGTAAGGAACAACAATAATTAAAGTGCGTTAAAACAATTGTTTTATATACAAGTATTTTTGCCCAATATTGCCTAAATATTTTATTTCACAAGCAAAATCAATTTAAGAGCCATTCATGTTGAGGGCTAACCCAAATAATAATAGAGTTACATTCTAGACACTTATCGAATAAAAAGTAGGGCTTAAAATAAGTGATAATAATGTAAGAGTAACGCTCTGAGTATAAGAGAAATATTTTTATGGTTAGCTGTAGTAATTTCGAAATTTTTTTTGGAAATATGGCATAGTCAAATTGGAGAAATTAAAAATAATTTTATATATAAATATATATATATATATATATATATATATATATATATATATTTATATATATATATATATATATATATATATATAAATATATATATATATATAAATATATAGAAATAGAAAAATTTATATATATATATATATATATATATATATATATATATATATATATATAATTAATTATTCGAATTGTTGTTGCCTGTGAACTATTTCTAATCTTCTGATAATTATTAGCAATAAAAGGCTTGTTGAATCTTAAAAAACTCGATTTATTAAAAAGTTGACTTTTAATAAAATTTTTCAAGATTCAACAAGCCTGTTATTGCTAATAATTATCAGAAGAATATATATATATATATATATATATATATATATATATATATATGTATATATATACTTATATATATATATATATATATATATATATATATATATATATATATATATATATATATATATATATATATACAGATATAGAATGAATTCATCTGCAGAACTAGTAAAATTCTTCTGAATTATGCATAATATATAAAAAATAAATAAACAAAACATATATTTCGGATAATTGTGATATCATAATTATTTCTTGTTTCTATTATATGTTTTCAATAGTTTCCATATAAATATTGTTAACAAAAAATATGTTACATTCTCAATAAACTTTGCTATTCGGAAAAAATCAGTGTTTTAAAAAATTTTAACATTTGCTCTCGAAGTTATTTTTGAATCTCAGTGTAAATAATTCTGTTATTAATTTATTTATCTGCTATTTAATACATAATATATAGTCACAGACACTTCGTTCTAACCAGCTATTATCCTCCTTTATTTTTGTTATGTAATGTATAACAATGTGTAACTAATGTTCAAATTAAAAAAGCCAATATCTGAAATACTCTCTGTCAAAACTTAGCTGATTAAACATTAAGTGATTTGTAAAATTAGATATATGAACATTATTTAAACATAAGTGAAGGTTAACTAATATTCCAAAAATTCTGATTTGAGTCTGATTCAAAAAGATCTCTCTGATTTCTTTAGATTTTCACTACACAGATAGGAATTATTAAAATTTTGCATCCTATTTTTAGGTATCTATAATTTAGGTAATGCCGATTGCGGTGATCTTTCAGGTCCTCAACACCTTATAGAAAAAATACGAGAGGTGTACTGAGCACCCGATTATTGGAATTAATTAAATAGCTCAGATAAATTTGAAGTTAACTCAAAGTTTATTAAATATTTTTATGATAAAACATAACGTACGAGAATATGATGTTTTTTTTATTGATGATGCTTTCTGACTAATGGTAAAGAGCCAAACAATAATTAAATTTACATTTTATCCACGGCCGATAAAATGAAGGCTGTAATTAGTAATCCATCTGAAAAACAATACCTTATTTTTATGTACAATATAATGATAAAAATTCATATGGCTTTTTATCTATAAACGTTTCGTTTTACTGGAAATCTTCCCCTATGTTCGGTATCATTATAATATATTCAATATCATAAATGGTTAATGAATAATATTGAATAATTGCTCAAAATTCTATACATTCCTAATGCTAGCTAATTTATGAGACTAAATTTTTGATTCAACTAAATAGTTTTACAACTATTTTTTTCCACATAAAACACATTTTATTTATTCCTTTTAAGTAGGTATTGTTAAACGAATCCAAATTTTGTAATAATGTGGTTTTCAGTAAGACAACTGCATACGTGCAATTAATTATTTTCGTACTGTAGTGTATATTTAAAGTAGGTATTAGAATTAAGTATATAATTTTTCGAATATAATAAATCTACCGGTACCGACTCCGTTTGTGCAAACACTAACCGTTTGTATTTCATGAATAAAATTCAACATTTAGGATCAATGTTAAGATATAACAGAATATATGGTCTTTTACTTTATCTATTTAGTGGTTGTTAATCGGAGTGAAGATGAAATTCTAACAACAACTCATTTTAATACCTCATAAACTGTTTAGTTTATTCATAAAGATACATAAATATGATGAGGCATAGCTGGAAAAATGATTTGCTGAAAATACATATTAAATACCTAATCTTTATTCTCAATCAGAAATAAACCTGAATATACTGAAGCCAAGTCCTATATTTCGAATTTCAGAGATTCCTCACAGAAATTTACCCACGAAATGTAACCTTACTTTCTATGTGAAGAGAAACAATTCATCATGGTGAATTCCAGCTGATCGACAAAATTTCCTTAATGTAAGTTTTGAACAAATGAAATTTGATAAGTATGCTGGAATATAGTACCAACCAGACCTCGTACTAAAATTATTTTGTCATTATCAATGGGAGTTTAAAATATATTTCACTAGAATAAATTAGGGATTAGCATATTATATCCGGCACGAGATATCAACAATGGATTAATCGTTTATATATATATATATATATATATATATATATATATATATATATATATATATATATATATATATATATATATATATATATATATATATATATATATATATATATATATATATATATATATATATATATATATAAATATATATATACCTATCAATATTTATATAATATGTGTAAGTATATTTATCACACTTTCGCTGGAAGAAATAAGATAAACAATTGTAACTTCAGTTAGGTACCTATATAGTTAATAATAAAATCAAATAAAACTGAAATAAGTTATTCAGATAACATGAAGATAGTTCAGCATGGTATCAAGATAATTCAGGGTTAGGTACTCGAAGGAATTAAATATATTTTTAATATAAAATAAAAAAGAATATATACCATTGTACTCACCACAGACTACACGATCGAAAGGGCTCATCCAGTCTGAAAAATCAAAAGAAAATATAGAAAATAGAGATAATATTTAAGATACTTATAATATAAAACTGACTACTGGATTTTATTAAGGCACTATAAAATATAGACACTTTAATTCGCTTTAATACCGCATAAATGACAATACAATTGTGATTACATGCAGTTTAGAGCGTTGTTTTATTGTCGTTTTTATTGCTCTGTCCACAAAATGGTCATTAAATACATGTTTATTGACTTTTCAGGTTGGAAGAAATCCGAAAAACCCCAACAGGTGCTGGGAAACTCGTCCGACGGCACGTGGCGACGCGTCGTGCTTTTCATTGTCCGTCGGAAGATGCCAAAAGGAACTTTTCCGATGGCCTTGCCAGAGTTTGGAAGTTGTGTGCAATAAAATTTTTATAGCCTAGTAAACAATGACTAATTGTTTATAGCCACTGGTTGAGGATTTATTAGGAGAATGATATAACAAGCGACCTAATGGACCATTGGGGACCCTTGTTAATCACTGACGGCATTATTTTTCAGCAATTTGTGAATCCTTGGTGGGTTTTAGTGAAACATATTTATAACCCCATCCATCCCTGACCTGAATATTGATTTTGGATTGATTGAAAAGTGTTAAATTATTGTGCCTCTATTATTATTTGAATAGGTTTGTCTTAATCGATATTTTAAATATGTTTTGATGGATAATAATAACTGAATCATTGAAGGAGGTGGAATATGAAATTTTGAATTGCTTACCTGTGATTGACATCCAAGGATACCTCGGGATATCTGGAATTGGTTGTCCACCTGGTGCTGTTGGCTGGTTGCAAGAATTCAAGGGATCGACAACGGCGCTGGCTGCCTGGTGATAAAATTGGGCCGCAATAGACGCGGAAGCTGCGCTCACTGAACTTGCTGCTGAAACAGCGGCCCCGTTTTGATGATGATGACCTAAAGTGTAATTGACCATCGAATCTGTCGGGGCGACATTACCTGTAAGTCCAGCCGTGTATCTACAAGATTTATCATTTGCAGCATCCACAGCAGCCGCAGCGGCCAATGCCGCAGAGCTTGCCGAAGATGAGAACGCCCCAGGGACCATGGAGCCGGTCGCAGCCGCATTGAAGGCCGCCGCAGCTACCGCTTGCTGTTGATGATGGTGATGAGCGGCCGCCGTGGCAGCAGAAACGTAAGGGTACATCCTGGAAGCTGGAGAAGTCGAAGACGCGCTGCTGGAGGAGTGTTGCGGTGAAGATCCTGTAGGAGACGCGGAAGAACTGTAGTTAACGACGGAGGCAAGACTAGCTTCAATAGCGGTGCTCGATGGATTGTTGAACAATTGCTGATGATGAAATTGTTGATGATACTTTGGTAGCATACTATCAATAATGAATTTGGAACTCATTGCTAACATGCAATGATCCTTAATTGTAGATCACTGCACCGCGCACTTCTCATAGTCCATAAGTGGCAACGATTACAGGTTACAGTTAGCACCACGCTTGCACACGTTTTACGACCGCGCACAGTTAAGAGCTATTCCAAACGGCGTCGTTTACCCCTATGCAGAGTATCTTACGCGTCCTTCTCTTCTACTTCTTCGAATCCTTTATGACCCATGTATGTTCAGTCTATAGCCCTCTATGCCTTATCCACGGTACTAGAACGGTTATGGCGCCCCTCCACGACCGCGCCAATCCGAGCAGGTGCGGCTATGAACCAATGGGGACCATCGCCACGCTTTGCAGTGCGGCACGCGGACCCGCTCCGCTAGCCTTCTCTCGTCGTAAGTCGATAAGTTGCCACGGGGGATCGAGGCGCTGCTGTATCTACACGCGCTCGATGCTCCTTGTCGCCTTACGATCTTTCTGTGACTTCGACAAATGACGATCGCTTCTTGTCGGAGCAAATTATAAATCTCCCACAGGTGTGTATGCGAGATGAAAACGGCAACATGTTCTATGAATTCGTTGCCTTTTTTGTAGTAATTCAACTACATTATATATGAATTTCTTGCCTATTTACTCTACAGGGTATTTGAACTCACTTTACGCTACGTGGATTAGATACCTACTTAACTTGAGTACCTATTTCATTATTATTTATTTAGGTACCTACCGAATCATGAAGATATAAATATTCTAGTTGAAGTATATATACCTATATAGGTAGGTAGCTACATATTTACAGGGTGACCCCGACAAAATATACCTATACCTAGCTATAAAAAAATTATTATATATATATATATATATATATATATATATATATATATATATATATATATATTATATTAACTGAATATTTCGTTTAGCAGGTAGGTACCTAGGTATCATTTTCCAAATTTTTTATTTGGTGGTATCTAATTTCAATATTAGTTACTTATTTTGTAGTTGTCCCCCATTGTAGATTTACATAGGTATCAATTTTGAAATTTTACAAAGTAGTAGGTAAGTATAGGATATCTATATAATACATCGTATTGAAGCTCTTGACAAACTGGTGAATCTTGAAAAAAAATCGATATTTGACGTTTGGTTTCTAGGAAAGCAAATACCTATGCATTTTTCGAATATTGAATTTAATTTGAAATTGTTTGATCTTAATAAGAAGTAAGTATCTCTGAACTACTAAAAATTTATCTATTATAATTAAACATTGTTATTGACAACTTATTGTGGTAGCATAGGTAGGTATTTGAAACTAATTTTCGAAAAACAAATTTTTTTCATTTGAATTTACTTTTTTTTAATTTTGAGGTACTTTTCGTAGACATGCTTCACATTTGCCAGGAATAACTTCATGCGCTGTTTGAGCATTTGTTGTGATCGATTTTCTATGTCAATAAACAATTTCAAATTTAAAAATTTAAATCGAAAACATTCGTATTGAGTAAAAAAATATTTTTTAATTTTTACATGAATTCAGAATAGGTAACTCTCAAGTTTTTTTTTCATACGATATTTCACATTTCCTATGGAGTCATTTGAAATTTACATAGATCTACAAAGTGCTGGCAGCTACAAAACAAGTACTTAGGTTTTATGTAAATTGAATACCTAGTATTGTAGGTAAGTGAAATAAAAATCGACCAATTTTTGGAAGTTTTTTAAAACTTCATATTGAATATTTATATATATATATATATATATATATATATATAAATATATATATATATATATATACTATAATATATATGTATATATATATATATTTATATATATATATATAAAAATATATATATATATATATATATATATATATATATATATATATATATATATATATATTTACTTATATACATACCTATATACATTATATAAGTATCTACGACTATATGCTAGCATTTACATCAAACGATTTTAACCAGTTATCTATTATATTATAGCTATTTTGAGAAAAAAAATTACTAAATTCAATAAAATGATAACTTTCAAATTAATTTATGTAAACACTATAATACCTACTTTGTTGATTTTATACACTTACCGAATATCAGCACACAAACGCTATCTGCAACAAAGAAGAGAGAATATTAGAAATAAAATAAATGTTTTTGTGTATTTAAGAAGTGAAACCAAAGTGTCAGAGCTTTTGATGGCATTTTAAATTTGAGTAGGTACAACTATTTCTAAGAAGCTCACTTTTGTCTATTACTTCTTTAGGACATGGGGGGTTAGTAGAAAGCCTAAAATGAGTGTCCACTTTCATTTTATCTTTCTTCTATTAATTAGGGTGAAAAATTTTTTTTGCGTAGTTAACTTTATATTTTTCAAAATAGGAACTTAGCAGCCGCTTCTCCTTAAAATAAAATAATGCACTAATACAGGTGATAACACTGAATTATCACATTATAAAATACCGATTTATGAAAATAATTAAAAATTTTCATAGACAAGAAATACTTGCACCTATATAAGGGTTTAGAAATTTAATATGTGCCAGAAATAGTAGATATTGAATTCCATTATGTAGAATGTGAATTTATTGTTAACATATTGGTAAGACAACTGCTCGTGCTCACTACCTAAACAAGTAAATTTTTGTCTTATTTTGGGTGCGAAACTATATACTTATATAGGGTAGAATAATAATGGAGTGAACTCCTAACAATATCTTACAAAACATAGATTCTTTGAGAACATTATAAAGTTTTTGAATTATTATAGATACCTACATAGTTTGCAGTTGATAGAGTATTGGACAATTGGGACGAATTCGAAGTATCAAACCAAAAAATATTGAACTTCTGAAGTAAGGTCGTTATTTCTCCTCATTTTTATTTTTTCTTACATAGGTATGAATTGTAGACCCCCTAAGTCAAATTGGAGGGGCTGAAGAGACATATAAAACTTGAATATCTGAAAAAAACCAAAGGAAATTTCTACATAAATATTGCAGAGGTAAGAAAAATATTTGAAATTCCCAAATAGCTTTTCAACATCAACCAAATGAATGTGCAAATTTTCATATTTCCAACCTTCCAACTTGAATTTGTAGTGGCTGTAGAGTGAGCAATGCTCTAAAATCCTCAATAGCAGAAGCTGTGGAGGTGTGCAAAGCTTCAAAACCAGGAAAAAGCAATGAATTCTCTGAATCGAAATGGAGGTGATTAATGAAAATACTAAAAACAACTAGGGTGCACTTCTCAGCATTAACTCAATTTAAGTATGTAATTTCAATCATCTAATTCAATCTGGATCAGCTGTGGTCTCGCGCAAATCTGCAACCACCACGACAAAAGAAGATACCCCTAAAAACACTTTCTAAGTATTTACTCAATCTACGTACAAATTTTCAACCCTCTAACTTAATTTGGAGGTATAAATTCGATGGACGATGAATCAAGTCTGTGGTAGTTCATATTTATATTAAAAATTAAATAATAAGAAAACAGGTTGTCTAAAAACCACAAAATGAAAATAACTTTTTATTCGACTAGTTTCACCTGTTACAGCATTATCAAGACTGAAGACTGTATTCAGTCTTGATAATGCTGTAACAGGCGAAACTAGTCGAATAAAAGTTATTTTCATTTTGTGGTTTTTAGACAAGTTGTTTTCTTATTATTTAATTTTTAATATTAATTTGGAGGAATTTGGGGATGCTAAAACCCTCCAAAGAGCCAAATAATTAATTTTCATATCTTCTTCCACCAGTAAAAAATTTTGGCCTGTGCACCAGATCAAAAAAATCTCGAAAATCGTGCTACAGAAGATCTAAAACAAATATACTACAACCACTGCCTTTAGTTACTGTTTATATTTCATACATTACAATAGTTTATTATTCTCGGAGAAAATACGAATAAAACCAGGACTTTTATGAATAATGGTGATAAGTTTCTACAACATTATACCAGAATAGTTATTTATGTACCAAGTGCGTTATATAGATCCTGACGCCCGATAGTAACGCACGTTGTGCATACAAGATTTTACTTTTACCACGAAAAAATTATTTTATTATAATGAAAAATCGATTTTAAAATCGGTTCATTGCTCCTATACTTTCCATTTTCCTTCTCATACTAGGCATGTCATTTGTTGATATTTTGACGTTTGTGAATATTTT
>JARQZK010004357.1:845000-850729 GCA_030704885.1 Cynegetis impunctata | reverse complement strand
CCAAGGTATCATACCAAACTACCGTACTTTACAAACTTTAAACCCCTATTTTCTATAAAGAATAGCGCCCTTTATATCGGGTAACAAAAAAGATTTATTTACTCCTCCGGGGGGGTCAACCCTCCACAAAATCTTCATATAGAAAATAAATACCATCCCAAGATATATACGAAATTACCTACCTACTCAGTTTAACCCTATTGGTACCCAAAAAATTTGGGCGCCTTCTATCGTGTAAACAAGACTTATTTCTCTGAGGAGGTCAAACCCCCCAACCAATTCGCATTAAAACCTACAAACTACCTACTCACAAACTTTCAAAATTTCCCTATTGCTCCAAAATTACGCCCTTTATAATGTTAAACGAAATTTATTTCTTTCCCCCCCCGGGGGTCAAACCCCCCAATCAATTCGAAACCCAAAAAAAACAATTCCATCCAAAATACTTTCGAAACAATATCTACCTACAGAACTTTTTTAACCCTATTACTTCAAAATTGCGACCTTTATTCATTTTAACAAGATTTATTTCTTTCCCCCAGGGGGTAACCCCGCCAATCAATTCGGAACCAAAAACCAATTTTCCCATCCAAAATATCTTTTCGAAAATACCTACCTACAAAATTTTTAACCCTATTACTTCAAAATTTTTGCGACCTTTATCATTTTAACAAGATTTATTTCTTCCCCCAGGGGGTCAACCCCCAATCAATTCGAACCAAAAACCAATTTCCCCCATCCAAAAACTTTCGAAAATATCTACCTACAACTTTTTTAAAACCCCTATTACTTCAAAAATTGCGACCCTTTTTACTATTTTAACAAGATTTATTTCTTCCCCCAGGGGTCAAAACCCCCCCCAATCAATTCGAACCAAAAAAACAATTCCCCATCCAAAATATCTTTCGAAAATATCTACCTACAAACTTTTAACCCATTACTTTTCCCAAAATTGCGCCTTTATCATTTTTAAAAACAAGATTTATTTCTTCCCCAGGGGGTCAAAACCCCCCCCAATCAAATTTTCGAACCAAAAACAATTCCATCCAAAATATCTTTCGAAAATATTACCTACAAACTTTTAACCCTATTACTTCAAAATTGCGACCTTTATCATTTTAACAAGATTTATTTCTTCCCTCAGGGGGTCAACCCCCCCAAATTTTAAATCGAAAAACCCCAAAAACCAAATTTCCATCCCCAAAAAATATCTTTCGAAAATACCTACCTACAAATTTTTTAACCCTATTATTCAAAATTGCGACCTTTATCATTTTAACAAGATTTATTTCTTCCCCCAGGGGGTCAAACCCCCCCCAATTAATTCGGAACCCCCAAAACCCAAAATTCCATTCAAAATATCTTTTCGAAAATACCTACCTACAAACTTTTTTAAAAACCCCTATTACTTCAAAATTTGCGACCTTTTATATTTTAACAAGATTTATTTCTTCCCTCAGGGGGTCAAACCCCCCAATTAATTCGAACCAAAACCAATTCCATCCAAAAATCTTTCGAAAATACCTACCTACAAACTTTTTTTAAACCGCCTATTACTTTCAAAATTGCGACCTTTATCTTTTTAACAAGATTTATTTCTTCCCCCCCAGGGGGTCAACCCCCCAAATTTAAATTCGAAAACCCCAAAACCCAAATTTCCCAATCCCAAAAAATATCTTTCGAAATAAACCACTAAACAAACTTTTAACCCTATTACTTCAAAATGCGACCCTTTTATCCATTTTAACAAGATTTATTTCTTTCCCCCCCAGGGGGTCAACCCCCCAACCATTCGAACTAAAACTAATCCCATTCAAGATTCTACAAAACACCTAAGATACAAACTTCCAACCTATACATACATACGAACACATATATTATAATATATATATATATATATATATATATATATATATATATATATTATATATATATATATATATAGTATTATATATATATATATATAATATTATAATATATATATATATATATATAATATATATATATATATATATATATATAGCGACATGAAATTTGAGTTTTTGGTGCCAAGCATCATAAAAAAAGTCATTGAAACGAAAAACTATCTTGTTCCTAGGTTAACTTTGCTAATCGCACTCATTCCTAAAAGCAAAGGTTTCTTTAAGTGAAAAACCTGCTGAAAAAGATATATTGCTATAAAGAGATATTGGCTGGCTCTTCTTTTTAAAGACCACGCTTTTAACCATCACTTGTGAATGTTACATCTAATAATAATCCAAAGGAAGTGTTAATGATGAGGTACCAACAAACGAAATTAAAATGAACTTTAATTATTAATTCTTATCCTTCAACTTCTATGTATAAGAATTTGTGCAGTGGAGAATAAAACAGGTTAGAAGATCACTTTTTTCAGGCCTGTTATTTTCAATACATAATTGTCATAATTGATGGATAGTTAAAGTAAAGTACTTGAACGAACTTCCTAAAATTTCGATAGTAACTCGACCGCAAAGAATTCAATTCACAAGGCTCACGAAGACGGTAAAAATTTCACAAATGCACTTTTTTCCACTCAATTAATTTATTATGATCGAAGTCGAGTGCCAATTTAAATCGAATATAGGGGCACATACGGGTCTGTCGGCAAGGACTGCGGACACCCAGATGGTTATTTGTGGGATTGGACGAGCAGAATGGCGATTTTATCAATAAAACGCCAGAATCAATAAAGCGCCAGTATAGTCAATAAAAAATAATTTGTTGTCTTTAGTCTACGCCTGGGAATATTTACTTGGATCGAATGAAAAAATGTAGGAGAGGAAACATTGTTCAACAGTGCTGATAAAATACATTTATGCCCATATTCTTTCCAATGTCGGTTGATGGGGGGGGGGTCAAGGGGGTCTGCAAGTTTAAGAATGGAAGCACAATAATGGCGGGCTACACACGGACGTGAATGTCTTAATACATCGACGAGCATCCAAAAACGTGCAATCAATAACGTGCAACCTGATTGCTTACACACGTACGTACATATCCATAGTTTTATACAGACTGCTAATATGTTTGGACAGCTATCTGAGCAGGTGGAAAATTTAGCTCAGGTGGCAGAGGCGTGTACAAAGAAAAAGGGAAAAATTTTTAAAATCGTCGCCGATATGTGGTCTAAAGGGGTTTGGGTTTCTAAAACGATATACAAATTTTTCACGCATTCACCTGGTAGAAAAATGGAGGTTAGAACTAGAGACTCTCGTAATTACGTAAAGATGGACGAAGAAATTATTCGTAACTATTGGACATGGTTATGCCATTAATAAAACGTTCAAGACACAATGATGAGATTGGCAATAACTGCAAGAAATTACCAAGATTTAAAATTCACTACTTTAAATATCTCCGAAAGCCTCACCGTACTACTTCTCTTCGAGATAAAAACTTTTTCATTTTATCTCCGAAACCCACCACGAAGACTATTGATTTTTAGCGACAACTTTTTTTTGTTAGCATTTGGTTGAATGATTTGGCAGCTTCTCTATCAATATTTGTTGTGCTAGTTTTTTTTATTTCGGTCTAAATAGTGCTTTGATTTTGTCTAGCCACAAGCAGAGTAGGTCCTCGTACAACTCCACAAATTCCGTAGAAATTCCCGGGACTTTGTTATGCAGTTAGACATAATAATGAAACTATCTGCAAACATTTTTAGTAAATATTACACAAATCATGAAATATTCAACTTATTATTTTAAATACCTTCTGCAGACTGCAGTAACAAATTAAAAACGCACACTCCACGGTAAATTGCATCCACACGTAGAGACTTGAATGCATTCATTGGAATGCGCATCCAAAAATTCAAGCGATTCCTGAAAACATCAACGGGGCATTCATCCCCGTTGTGTGTTTTTGCATCCACATTAACGTTATGGGTTGCACGTTCTTGGATGCACGTTGATGTATTAAAACATCGACGCCCGTGTGTAGGGGCCTAATCTCTGTGTATAAATTCTCCTTGAAAATTCATATTGAAAAAACGCAAGAGCAGCACAAGGAAGTATTTTTCCCTCATTTTTGTTGTTTGCTATACACAAATTTTTATCTTAACCCCCTAAATCAATTTAGAGAGACTTAAGAGGTACAGAGCTTGAAAACTGGCAAAAACTGAAGAAATGTTTACATAAAAATAGCGGCGATGAAATAAAACATTTCAAACCTTCAAATAGCACATCAATAACATTAACCGAATTCACATAAAAATTGTCATTATTCTAACATAATTTGGAGTGGATGTAGAGATGCGCAATACTCGAAAATACACAAAAACGGCTGAAATTCAAACATGAAAATTGTGAGAGTAAGATAAGTAAATTTAAACCTCCTAAAAGACTGAAAATTCAACTGAACAAGAAAAACGGTGTCATGGGACACCAGGTAGTGTCGAATTATTCGGATAATATAGAAGGACCACAATTTGCGAAAACGAAACATGTGCGTGTCGGGGCGCACGACAGAAGTGATAACTTATACTAATCCAAGTTGAAATAATTAATATTGAAATGTGGGGCTAAGAGCTCTTACGAGATTGTAAATAAAAAAAATGAAAAAAGCCAGGAGTCACCTGTGGGATTCGAACCCAGAAAAACGGCACCAGGGTTCAGTACTCAGACCACTCGGTCGTCAATGCAATGTAAAATACAGACGCAAGGGTGCATATAACAAGAGGGTAACGTATCGCCACCCTATATAATGGAATATAAACCTACTATACGTAGTCATTATTTTATGGAACAAATTTGTAAAGCTTTATCTTTTCATTATGGGCGGAGCGGGATCAGAAAGAGAAGGGATGAGAGAAAGGAAAGAAAGAGGAGAAAGAGAAAAGTTTACAATATTCGATTGTTAACTAAAAGCGTGACTTTCGTCAGTCTACTTCCGTCACACTTTTAGTCTCTCATAATTTTTCAGTTTGGCCCGCAGCGAAATCCCTATCTCCTCCAAGCCCGGCAGGCTCTGGCTTCCAAAAATTTAACAATAGATATAAAATGCTTAGATTTGAAAAAGTGAGTACAGAGATGTTCTTGAATTTAACCCATTCATAGCTAACTATATGAAAATTCCTTTCATTTTACAGGTTTCAAGTCTGACCAACTGCTCTACTCCACATATAACAAGATATTCGTGAACTAGATTCTGATGGCTAATCTACCACCATCTGTACATTGAAGGCAGGTAGCTATGTGCTGATAGTAGTAACCGAGAGGTAGGTGTTCTGAACCACTTATATTTTGATAAAGCTGCATTTAAAACACCTTAATGATCTAATTTTTGTCTGTTTCTACTGAAACGTAACTAGTTCTTTAACAAAATTTGTGAAGCATCAGATCAGTTCCTCATAAGTTGACCAATCCAATCACCTTCGTACAACGGTAACCAACAGAAAACTATACACGCAGTTTTGTTGGAATTTCAAGTAGAAGAACCGTAATTTTTTTACTGAAACTCGCTGCATATTAGACCGTCAATCCGAGTTTAATGAAGGGACTAAAGTCACCTCTGCCACTAAATTCCACGTCCCCTTTCGCCTCATGGCCGAAGTACCACCGCCACACCCGTACGGACGTACAGACCGCGTCCGCGGGCTGGCAGACAGGGGCCAATGTTCCGCGCGCTGCTGTTGAAGGACAAAGGTGCCAAAAAATTCAATGACCTAGCTCTCTAGGACCTTTAGAGGGCACGCATCCACGCAAATG
>JARQZK010004357.1:805000-840000 GCA_030704885.1 Cynegetis impunctata | reverse complement strand
AGGTGTTTTAAATGCAGCTTTATCAAAATATAAGCCTACCTCTCGGTTACTACTATCAGCACATAGCTACCTGCCTTCAATGTACAGATGGTGGTAGATTAGCCATCAGAATCTAGTTCACGAATATCTTGTTATATGTGAAGTAGAGCAGTTGATCAGACTTGAAACCTGTAAAATGAATGGAATTTTCATATAGTTAGCTATGAATGGGTTAAATTCAAAAACATCTCTGTACTCACCTCTTCAAATCTAAGCATTTTATATCTATTGTTAAATTTTTGGAAGCAAGCCTGCCGGGCTTGGAGGAGATAGGGATTTCGCTGCGGGGCCAAACTGAAAAATATGAGAGACTAAAAGTGTGACGGAAGTAGACTGACGAAAGTCACGCTTTTAGTTAACACAATCGAATATTGTAAACTTTTCTCTTTCTCCCTCTTTCTTTCCGTTCTCTCATCCCTTCTCTTTCTGATCCCGCTCCGCCCATAATAAAAAGATAAACCTTTACAAATTTGTTCCATAAAATAATGACTACGTATTGTAGGTTTATATTCAATTATATAGCGTGGCGATACGTTATCCTCTCGTTATAAACACTCTCGCGTTTAAACTTTACGTTGCGTTGACGACCGAATGGTCTAAGTACTGAACCCTGGTGTGCCGTATATCTGGGTTCGAATCCCAGAGGTGATTCCTAGCTTTTTAAATTTTTTTATTTACAATCTCGTAAAAGCCCTTCGCCCCACATTTCAATATTAATTATTCCAACTTGGATTAGTATAAGTTATCACTTTTGTCGTGCTCTCCGATACGCACATGTTTCGTTTTAGCAAATTGTGGCCCTTCCATATTATCCGAAGGAACTTTGTTCCTACCTGGTGTCCCATGACACCGTTTTCTTGTTTTCCTTGTTCAGTTAAATTTCCAGTCTTTTAGGAGGTTTTAATTTATTACTCTACTCTCACAATTTTTATGTTTGAATTTCAGCCGTTTTTGTGTATTTTCGAGTATTGCGCATCTCTACATCCACTCCAAATTATGTTAGAATAATGACAATTTTTATGTGAATTCGGTTAATGTTATTGATGTGCTATTTGAAGGTTTGAAATGTTTTATTTCATCGCCGCTATTTTTATGTAAACATTTCTTCAGTTTTTGCCAGTTTTCAAGCTTCGTATCTCTTCAGTCTCTCTAAATTGATTTAGGGGGTTATGAAGATATGAATTTGTGTATAACAAACAACAAGAATGGGGGAAAAATACTTCCTTGTGCCTGAGCTCTGCTGCTCTCGCGTTTTTTCAATATGAATTTTTAAGGAGAATTCATACATTGAGAGATTAGGTTTCTACACGCGGGCGTTGATGTCTTAATACATCAACGTGCATCCAAGAACGTGCAACCAATAACGTTAATGTGGATGCAAAAACGCACGTTTTTAAATGCACAACCCGGGTGAATGCCGCGTTGATGTTTTCAGGAATCGCTTGAATTTTTGGATGCGCATTCCAACGAATGCATTCAAATCTCTACGTGTGGATACAAATTACCGTGGAGTGTGCGTTTTTAATTTGTTACTGCAGTCTGCAGAAGGTATTTAAAATAATAAGTTGAATATTTCATGGATTTGTGTAATATTTACTAAAAATGTTTGCAGATAGTTTCATTATTATGTCTAACTGCATAACAATGTCCCGGGAATTTCTACGGGAATTTGTGGAGTTGTACGAGGACCTACTCTGCTTGTGGCAGACAAAATCAAAGCACTATTTAGACCGAAATAAAAAAAACTAGGCAAACAAAATATTGATAGAGAAGCTGCAAATCATTCAACCAAATGCTACAAAAAGGAGAGTTGTCGCTAAAATCAATAGTCTTCGTGGTGGGTTTCGGAGATAAAATGAAAAAGTTTTTATCTCGAAGAGAAGTAGTACGGTGAGGCTTTCGGAGATATTAAAGTAGTGAATTTTAAATCTTGGTAATTTCTTGCAGTTATTGCCAATCTCATCATTGTGTCTTGACGTTTTATTAATGGAATAACCATGTCCAATAGTTACGAATAAGTTTCTTCGTCCATCTTTACGTAATTACGAGAGTCCTCTAGTTCTAACCTCCATTTTTCTAACAGGTGAATGTGTGAAAAATTTTATCGTATTAGAAATCAACCTTTAGACCACATTCGGCGACGATTTTCATTTTCCTTTTTCTTTGTACACGCCACTGCCACCAGAGCTAAATATTCCTCCTGCTCAGACATTTTAGCATACTGGACAAAACTATGGTTTTGTACGTACGTGTGTAAGCAATCAGGTTGCACGTTATTGATTGCACGTTTTTGGATGCTCGTCGATGTATTAAGACATTCACGTCCGTGTGTAGCCCGCCATTATTGTGCTTCCATTCTTAAACTTGCAGACCCCTTCCCATCAACCGACATTAGACAGAATATGAGCATGTTTTGTAAGCTTTGTTGAACAATGTTTCCTCTCCTTCATTTTTTCATTCAATTCAAGTAAATATTCCCAGGCGTAGACTAAAAACAACAAATTATTTTTTATTGACGATACTGGCGCTTTATTGATACTGGCGTTTTATTGATAAAATCGCCATTATGCTCGTCCAATCCCACGAATTACCATATGGGTGTCCGCAGTCCCTTGCCGACAGACCCGTATGTGCCCCTAATTCGATTTAAATTGGCATCTCCGACTTCGAGTCAATAATAAATTAATTGAGTGGAAAAGTGCATTTGTGAAATTACCGTCTTCGTGAGCCTTGTGAATTGAATTCTTTGCGGTCGAGGTACTATCGAAATTAGGAAGTTCGTGTCAAGTACTTTACTTTAACTATCCATCAATTATGACAATTATGTAGGTATTGAAAATAACAGGCCTGAAAAAAGTGATCTTCTAACCTGTTTTATTCTCCACTGCACAAATTCTATACATAGAAGTTGAAGGATAAGAATTAATAATTATAAGTTCATTTATAATTTCGTTTGTTGGTACCTCATCATTTAACACTTCCTGTTGGATTATATTTAGATGTAATATTCACAAGTGATGGTTAAAAGACGTGGTCTTAAAGAAGAGCCAGCAATATCTCTTTTATAGCAATATATCTTTTTTAGCAGGTTTTCACTTAGAAAACCTGCTTATTAACATGAGTGCGATTAGCAAAGTTAGACCTAGGAACAAGATAGTTTTTCGTTTCATGACTTTTTATGATGCTTGGCACCAAAAACTCAATTTCATGTCGCTATATATATATATATATATATATATATATATATATATATATATATATATATATATATATATATATATATATATATATATATATATATATATATTATATATATATATATATATATATATATATATATATATATATATATATATATATATATATATGTGTTCGTATGTATGTATAGGGTTGGAAGTTTGTATCTAGGTAGTTTTGTATGATATCTTGAATGGGATTAGTTTTGGTTCGAATTGGTTGGGGGGTTGACCCCCTGGGGGAAGAAATAAATCTTGTTTACATGATAAAGGTCTCAATTTTGAAGTAATAGGGTT
Organism: Cynegetis impunctata; assembly: GCA_030704885.1. NCBI lineage: Eukaryota > Metazoa > Arthropoda > Insecta > Coleoptera > Coccinellidae > Cynegetis > Cynegetis impunctata. Next base: position 836,428 of record JARQZK010004357.1, on the reverse strand, counting down.
AACAGTTTGTAGGTAGGTATTTTCGAGAGATATTTTGGATGGAATTAGTTTTGGTCCGAATTAATTGGGGGGTTGACCCTCTGGGGGAATAAATAAATCTTGTTTACATGATAAAGGTCGCAATTTTGAAGTAATAGGGTTAAAAGTTTGTAGGTAGGTATTTTCGAAAGATATTTTGGATGGAATTGGTTTTGGTTCGAATTAATTGGGGGGTTGACCCCCTTGGGGAAGAAATAAATCTTGTTAAAATGATAAAGGTCGCAATTTTGAAGTAATAGGGTTAAAAGTTTGTAGGTAGGTATTTTCGAAAGATATTTTGGATGGAATTGGTTTTGGTTCGAATTAATTGGGGGGTTGACCCCCTGGGGGAAGAAATAAATCTTGTTAAAATGATAAAGGTCGCAATTTTGAAGTAATAGGGTTAAAAAATTGTAGGTAGGTATTTTCGAAAGATATTTTGGATGGAATTGGTTTTGGTTCGAATTAATTGGGGGGTTGACCCCCTGAGGGAAGAAATAAATCTTGTTAAAATGATAAAGGTCGCAATTTTGAAGTAATAGGGTTAAAAGTTTGTAGGTAGATATTTTCGAAAGATATTTTGGATGGAATTGTTTTTGGTTCGAATTGATTGGGGGGTTGACCCCCTGGGGGAAGAAATAAATCTTGTTAAAATGATAAAGGTCGCAATTTTGAAGTAATAGGGTTAAAAGTTTGTAGGTAGATATTTTCGAAAGATATTTTGGATGGAATTGTTTTTGGTTCGAATTGATTGGGGGGTTGACCCCCTGGGGGAAGAAATAAATCTTGTTAAAATGATAAAGGTCGCAATTTTGAAGTAATAGGGTTAAAAGTTTGTAGGTAGATATTTTCGAAAGATATTTTGGATGGAATTGTTTTTGGTTCGAATTGATTGGGGGGTTGACCCCCTGGGGGAAGAAATAAATCTTGTTAAAATGATAAAGGTCGCAATTTTGAAGTAATAGGGTTAAAATTTTGTAGGTAGGTATTTTCGAAAGATATTTTGGATGGAATTGTTTTTGGTTCGAATTGATTGGGGGGTTGACCCCCTGGGGGAAGAAATAAATCTTGTTAAAATGATAAAGGTCGCAATTTTGAAGTAATAGGGTTAAAAGTTTGTAGGTAGATATTTTCGAAAGATATTTTGGATGGAATTGTTTTTGGTTCGAATTGATTGGGGGGTTGACCCCCTGGGGGAAGAAATAAATTTCGTTTACATGATAAAGGGCGTAATTTTGGAGCAATAGAATTGAAAGTTTGTGAGTAGGTAGTTTGTAGGTTTTAATGCGAATTGGTTGGGGGGTTGACCTCCCAGAGAAATAAGTCTTGTTTACACGATAGAATGCGCAATTTTGGTAACATAGGGTTGAAACTTAGTAGGTAGGGTAATTTCGTACGATATCTTGGATGGTATTTATTTCTATATGAATTGGTTGGAGGGTTGACCCCCGGAGAAGTAAATAAATCTTGTTTACCCGATAAAGGGCGCAATTGTATAGAAATAGGGTTGAAAGTTTGTAAGTACGTAGTTTCGTATGATACCTTGGATGTGATTGGTTTTGGTGCGAATTGGTTGGGGGGTTGATCCCCCAGGGAGGAAATAAATATTGTTTACACATTAGAGGATGCATTTTTTTTATTTGGAAAAAAATCATTATTTATTGAATATATTTTTTGAAGTGGATACGTTATGAAAACCTGCTCTTCTAATGCAGCTCGCTGCGATAGATTTTTTAGTCGTATTTTTCCGGTAAATAATAGACTAATACACTATATCGAAAGTCAACAATTCCTTTAATTTTTAATATATCAATCCTTTGCAGTGGCCATCTCGATATTTTCAACATTCCACACAGGTATAATGGAAATAATTCTAGATGTCGAATGTAACTTCATCAAGCTAGACCTTACAGGGGAATTATACGAATTGTCCTTAATACTAATAGTTATTTAATAAACTAGTTTATTAATGACAGCGATTAATAGTTGGGATATTTTAATAATTAATAGTTCGAGACCATTAATCGCTACATTAATAAACGAGTTTATTACAAGATTTTTCCGTCGACCTCATCATGAATTGAGTATAAATTCTTGATTGAAATAAATTTTTATTTTGCATGACAGATACACTTGACACAATATAAATTTCTATGTTCATTTCGATATATTTATATTTATGCTCCCGATGGAACAATTTGAGAAATTCATAGATGGAATATTAGACATGTCTATGTGACATTCTGAATAGTTAACATTACCTACAAAATATCCGATAATGAATATGTGGAACTGGTGGAAGCTGAAGTGTTATTTACTTTCGGACGATTATTGCATAAAATTTTTTCCGCAGTTTCTACTTTATTTTGTATAGAGTTAAATTTTTCGATTTGAATTATGAATTCCTTTTCTCTGTGGAATAACAGTACAGACACAGAATAATTCAACTATTCCGTGCTGAATACTTCTGTGTTTGGTTGCCCATGACAATCATACATTAAAATAGGAGAAATTGCACATTAAAATGGGTCATCAATGATCAATTTCGTGTACGTGAAAGTAAGCTTTTATTTAGAGGTCGACGGAAAATGTATATTAACTATTAATATTTGGTAAATTCAGTCAAAATTCTGGTATCTTCAAGCACTGAGCAAATGAGAGGCATCATGGAGGTGCATTAGCAAAAATTTTTCAAACCGGTCGCAAAATATGTGGAAATTTTTTATGAACAACATAGGGGGGGCATCCATTCATTACGTGAGATAATTGTAGGGATTTTTCGATCCCCCCTCCCCCTTGGTTAGAGGTCGCGAGATTTTGCACGACCCCCTCCTCGAATCTCACGTGAGATTTTTTTTAAATGCGTATTTATTTTGTAAATGTGTTAATCTGTGCTCGATTCCATTAGATTTTTTTAAAGTAGCCATTTTTCTATTCAAGACTAGTATTTAATATTTTTCATGACGTATCATAGAATCACAATGAGATTTAACAATAAAATACCTAAATAGGAACTACTAAATTGTAAAAAAATATTCACTCTAATTTAATCAACGGAGAGTTATGTATGATCTCAAGTGTGAATACTACTTCAACACTATTTATTCCGCCATAATTTTTAAAAAAATTTTATCAGTTCAAGTAAATTAGTAACATTTCATTGAAATGTGGAGAAAATAAAATTAATAATAAAACAATTGTTGTAATAAGCCATACAGAATTTTTTTTTCAGTGAAAATTATTAGTGCACCGTATAATTATTATAAAAGGTCATAGCATTATTTTCTATAAATAATCTTCCCATCCTACGGTATATGAAAAAGAAAATTTATTTATTGTTGAAAAATATTCACTAATAGTTAACGAATAATGTTAGAAAAATAGTTGTTCATATTCAATAATTAAATAAATTGTTTCCAAACAAATGTAATTTATTTGAAGTTGATAAATTCTTCTATTAGTTCATAATTAAGCCGCGATGAATATTATTATGTATGATGAAATATTATTATGTATATGAAAAAATATAACGTGATATTTGGCGAGATAACCCCTTCCCTCACGTGAGATTGAGTGAGATTTCTCTCGACTCCCTCACCCCCCTAAACACCTCACGTAATTAGTGATGCCCCATATCCGAAAATTTGTATTCTAGGGCTTTTTAGAGGTTGCATCAAGCTAAGCCTGATATAAACCTCAAATTTGGTGACGAATGCGTTTTTACGAATCGTACGGAGTTTTGAAATATTCAAAATCATTTACTAAAACTGTCATAATTTGATATTTCATCCTTTTACAAGGTTTTCTCAAAAATAGTCCAATTTTCGCGCTCCTCTGAAATTTGTCTTGCCATCTAATCGATTTTAAATATTTACGTTCACAATAGAAACTATGAACCATATTATCAATTTCTTGATTATCAAAAATTTATAAATATCAAGTTATTAATCATTTTTAATTTATGAGGAATATCTCAATCATTCATTAAGGTTGAAAAAGGAAAAAAATTGTTGAATTTGTTTGCAGTGTACTCTAGTGGTTACATTTAAATTCAGTTAATTTTGTATGTAGCAAACTACTTCGAAGCAGACATGGAATTTAAAGTCGCGTACAGAAATCTGTCTTGTGGGTTGTTGAAATTACGCGTCATCTGACAAAGATTGCCTTCACTTCAATAAAAACATGGATATTTACCTTCATCAAATATTTTCATGGTTATTCACGATAGAAAATTTTGTAAGATACCGTGTGAAGTAAAGATTTATCTTCTTCTTCTCTTTTAAATGTAAAGTTTGCAAATCTATTCTTTCTATGATTTCTTCGTGAAGGTTTTCTTTCAAGAGTCGGGTATGTGTAAAAGTTTATTTTGTTTTTTCTAAGTAATCTTTTTTCCTTTTTAATACATGTTAGAAATTAATAATATTTCAATTCTGCATAAGAATACATCACAAAATATTTTTCAAGAATATTGTATGGCCACATGAAGAACCGTTTTTAAAAAGTTTGTTTTTCAGGTTAAGAAATGGCAAAACAGAAAGGAGAAAAAAAGAACAAATCTGCCATCAATGAGGTAGTAACACGTGAATATACTGTAAATTTGCACAAAAGACTACATGGCATCGGTTTCAAAAAAAGGGCACCGAGGGCAATCAAAGAATTGCGTAAATTTGCTGTTCTACAAATGGGAACTCCTGATGTTAGGATTGACACCAGGCTTAATAAACAAATTTGGTCTAAAGGAATAAGGTGAGTAAAAGTAATAGAGGTTCCTTAGATTTTTTCTGACTATTCTTAAGTAAATAACCTGATTATTATTAATTTGCTAGAATACTAACCTAACCTTACTAAGCTATGCTCATGATAATATGAAGTCGCGAATTTCTGAAATAAATAAAAATATACATTTTTGTTATGCCTGAAATTGGAAATCCACTCATTACAAGTACTCACATACTCCTGAAAATGGTGTAGAATTTTCAAAACAATACGATGAGTTTATCATATGGTAGTAGAATCAAGTGTTCTATTTTAATATATTAATTCTATATGTGGTAAAAGTATTTGTAGGACAAACTTGAAAGTTAATTCATTTCAGACAAGCTTCAGATGAAAATTAAACTTAGAAGGTGGATAATGAACATGTATGTTATATAAAGTATTTGGAGATTCTATTTTATGAACGTAAATATGTAAATTTCTTATGCATAGAATTCTTGAACTCAAATGAACATTTATTGCACAATTTGAGGCATTGCAAAATCTTTGCGTTTAATTTGACGTAAATGTGTAATATAGTAATTTAATAGTTACATGGTACCTTCTGATGAATATTGGATGAATCAAAGAAAACTAAACATGTAGAGTGGTGTTCTTCTTATCAGATTTTCTAATTTTCATTTATAAATTAGTGGTTTGTTTATGATCAAATCGTAGTGTAAATATGTTGTTCATATTGTTTTTATTCATTCAGTAAAAGGATAGATTTGAGTGTATTTTATATTAGTTTTAAACAGGTTTCCAAGTGTTTGGGTAAACATCCCTATCAAGTTGAAAGTTTCTTTGTATTCATTATTCATTTATATAATTTGAATCAATATTGTTAATTCCAAAATTAAATCAGGTAATTAATTTGTCTTTACCAAATGAAGTTAATTGAATACCAATATAGATTTCTACTGTTTGAATGAAACTAGTGGAAATCTCAATTAATTTCAAATGAACTATGGTCATTTTTTTTTTATATTTCAGGAATGTACCCTTCAGAATTCGAGTACGTCTGTCTAGGAGACGAAATGATGATGAAGATTCGGCAAATAAGCTTTACACATTACTCACTTATGTCCCTGTAGCCACATTTAAAAAGCTTCAGACAGAAAATGTTGATGCTAGCCAAGAGTGAATAAATTAAGTTTGGTATAATTGAGTTCTATTTTTCCTTCACATTTTCATATCCAGCAAATTTCACTTTTATGATTGTTGTAGAAAGTAACATTTTTGACAAATTGAAAAAAGAAATATGTTAATGATCCCTGGGGTGCAGTACAAACAGAAATTTAAACTTCAACTTCTTAAAAGTAAGTGAATTAAAATGATAGCTATACAATTTTTTGGCAATCGGACCAATACTATATTGAGTGTTTATTTCATTCTTTGATTTATACTTTCATTTATGTTTCTTCGTTATCTTGTACATTTGATCTACTTCATATGTATTGTTGTATTTAAAGCTAAACACAGCATACAACAGTCGTAGAAAACATTTAGTTATTTTATCTGATAAAAGGAATATGTTTCATATTTTTAAGTTGAGAATAATTGCGAAAACTTTGTAGGGATAATTATTATTGAATAATACTGTAATGTTGGCTTCACTAATTCTCTGAAATAATTAGTGTTTATGTAATAGTATGAAATGATATGAAAAATTGGTCAATTGAAACATTCGAAATTGAAAGGATGTTACGGGATCACAATTATGAAAATACTTTTTCCCTATCGAATCCCAAAAATATTATAAATTTTTTATTTTTGAGAAAAAAATTGAAGTTTTAACTTCTGAAGAGAAACTTAATTGTATCAATACAAAATTCCTGAGAATTACAATTCGTTAGATAATTGAAGAATTTATGCTTGAACTGTTTCTGAACGAAATGGATTAAATTAAAAAGTATATAGTTTTTTTATTAGTTGTCGGCTATATTAATATCTAGTAGTAATAATACATTTTTGTTCTCTTAAATTTGGCTGAAATTGTTTAAAGCACAGTACATTTGAACTACAAGGTGCATCCAGTGTTACTACTACTATAGTCTGGAGATATCTGAAACACTCATTCATATATTTGAACTAACAAGGAAATCCGGCGTTGCCTGGGTCGAAATACATCGTGCGCTCAATAGTTATATAAATCTATTCATCTGTCTGCCGATGTATATCTGCCTATCTAACTATATATCTTTCTATCTAGAGAGTTATCTATCTATCTGTCTATCTATAGTCTGTCCAGTCTAAGTTGGCGTGTACGTCACAGTCATGCGCAAATAACGACGCAAGGCTGCCTACCCAAATAAATAAAATTCGAAATGGTCAAAATTCATATCTGTCGTAGGTAATTTTCTGAAAAAGTAGTTATATGGTGATAGTGACCGGATCATCCATTTCGACAAATATTCCGTTCTTAACATATCAAATCGTATGTATCTCTCAAGAAAAAATAACATTCCGAGTAATGAAAATAAGTTGAATGTTTGTTAAGTTGTCATTTAATTGAAAAATTTGCAATGTTGTCGGACCCTCTCGACCAACGCGCCCCGGTAATCGGCATTTCACGTTTGACAGTCGCTGAGTAACCTAGAAGATTTTGTGATTAAGTTTGATTTATCGATCGATGAATATGGATTCCATATAGATAGACACTTCTGGTAGAAAATAATGGTCAATTTGAATTTACCGCTAAAAATCCCCGCCATGTCAAACATGCAAGATATCTCATTTTGTTGAAAATTGGGTTAGCTATTTAGATTTAAGATTATTTATTACGTCTGGCAACAGCGTTCACGATCGACGTCATATACAATTGGTGACGTACACGCCAACGGTCGCTGGACAGACTATATCTGCATATCCATCTATCAATTTATCTGACCGGGCAAACGTTCAGCCATATAAATTATTTTTATCCATCTGTCTTTCTATCTATTCATCTATCTGCCGATGTATATCTACCTTTCTATCTAGTTATCTATCTTTCAATCTATCTGACCCGGCAAACGTTGTTTAAATTTTTAAAATGGCTATTGAAAAATATGAGTTGTAGATAGAAGGGTGAAAATTTAGAGTTGTATGTATTTTTTGAAGCAACATCATAAAAAAATTAAAAAAAAAATTGTTCAAAAAATTCATAAAAATGTTAATCATTAGGAGTATAAAAAATAGGGGTTGATCGTAAAGGGGTGAAAATTTAGGGTTGGATGTATTTTTGAATGTTGTATCATAAAAAAAAATAGAACGGAAAATTTTGTCTGAAAAATATAAATAAAAAATTAAGGGGTGGACCTCCCTTAACATTTAGGGGGATGAAAAATAGATTTTGTCGGATTCTCAGAGCTAACTGATATGCACACAAAATTTCATGAGAATCGGTCGAGTCGTTTCGGAGTAGTTTAACAAATAAAAAATAGGGGTTGATCGTAGAGGGGTGAAAATTTAGGATTGTATGTATTTTTGTATGCTGTATCATAAAAAAATAAAAACAAAAAAATTTTGTCTAAAAAATAAAAATAAAAAGTTTAGGGGTGGACTACCCTTAACATTAAGGGGGATGAAAAATAGATGTTGGCCGATTCTTATACCTACTCAATATGATCACAAATTTTCATGAGAATCGGTCGAGACGTTTCGGAGGAGTATGGGAACGAACATTGTGACACGAGAATTTTATATATAAGATATATATATATATATATATATATATATATATATATATATATATATATATATATATATATAATATATATATATATATATATATATATATATATATATATATATATATATATATATATATAATCAAGCAATTCTGTATCCTATTGGAGAGATAATGCTTTAAGATTTCACCAATAAATTAATTATTGTTTTTGAATTTGATCTGCCTTCCACTGTGGAGTACTTCAGAAAAATGATTTAATTGAAGTAATCCTACTAGGAATTTGGTACATTTGACCTACTCTAGAAATAACTACATAATTAACTGTAAATTTATACAGTGTGGTAATTATAACAATATACGAGATTAGAGGGACTCCAATGTTTAAATAGAAAGTAGATAATTTCACAGTAACCAAAGGTGATAAATTAAACACAAACTTCAAAATTAAATTTATTCACATAGCTTCATCTTATGAAATCTAAATTTGAACATAAAATATAGCACTACAATAGACATCATGGTTGAAAACCATAAATTGAATAATCAGGAAAATAATATAGAAATAAAATAATTTAAAATACAAATAATACACTTTAATATTTGGATACTTATGGATATAGTTAGTATATACTCTGGGGCAAATAAATCATTTTTAAATAAATATCATAAAACTCCAACCTAAAAAGAAACAATAAAGGCTGCTTGCTATATCCAAAAACGTAAAACAAAAAGCCTTTACATTTTACAATCCTTATGTACACAATCAATGAATATGAGCACATATAAAGTAAATAAAATTCTTTTAAAAGAAAAAAATAGTACATAAAAAGACTAAACATACCTCCAACTTTTGAAAAACCTCATAAAATAAATCAAAATATGCTTCATTTCGTTTTCCATATATAAAGTTCGTTCGAATTGTTGAACATCCGTGTGGTGATATTCGTTTTTAAAGTTTGGCAGAAATAAAGAGATATGGGGCAAATAAACGAGGTGATTACGATTGTTTCGAGAGATTACATGTCCGACTCTCCGTAAAGAGCTGTGGAGAAAGACATGTAGTCCAGGGCTCCGGGTACCGCTCCGGATCCTTTGAATGGAGGCATTCGCTGAATACAGTACTCCGCTTGATCTGGAGGCAACTCCCTCCTGAGTTCGTCGGGCAGGATATAGGGCTGAAAACAATTTCATTATTTTAAAACATGTTCGCAAAGTCGAAACAATTATACAGAGTATATTATGATAAGTAGAGGTGTAAAAGGAACTAGAAATGTAAAATTACAAATAAAAATTCTTAGAAGGTTCAAAAAAGTTCATGGTAACGTTTTGATACTTTTGAAGCTATGTTAATGCGATCTTTCAACTTGGAAACTGAAAAATGACACATGAATCAAGCGTTCACTGCAAGAGTAACCTTAACAATATGCCACCTGATTTATATAACAAAAAAACCAATTTGGAAGCAAGATAATTTGGTAATCCTTCAGAGAGACTTTTCTTCCTTACTTTTAAAGAAAGTATGCAATGTCACATCAGGAAGGAAACTCGTCCTTTCCTTTGCAAGAACATTATTTCTAAATTCCCATGAAAAACTAATTGCTGAATATCTCAAGCTTCTAACTGTCCATACTTATATGGGTCACATTTTTGGGAAACTTCAGCAACTATTTGGGTCGAAGCTGGTGGAGACATTCAGGTCTAAAACAGCAGGTTGAAAATCAACCAATATGGAGGTTATATAGAAAAATTTCATAAAAAAAAACAAAAAATTTCTGTTAAAATTATGGGAAATAATGTAGAATTTGATAATAATTAACCAAGAACTTCTAAAAGTTACTAATTATGCAACAATGTGCTTCATATCTCGAATATTGAAGTTCCTATTCAATTTCTATCTTCTTCCAATGGTGTTCGTATAAGTGCTACTGAAAATTGTAAATTGAATATAAAAATTACAAATGATTTTAAAATATAATCTTTACTGTGTGTACTTGATACTTCATTAATAGCGTAATTGATAAACTATTTATACCATTAATGAATTTGGAAAAACGTTTCTTAAAGGTATGACAAAAATCATATGTATCAAAGTGCTTTTTCCTCTTTTATTTTTACTGTATGTAGTACACCAAATGGAAGAAAAGTTGCACTTTCCAACATGGTAATACAAATAGCTATTTTTTCGAATATCCAGTTCGTGCGGAAAAGGTATGAAACCATTACCGGTCCGAGAAGCCAGTCGGTACATTCGACCTACTCCCTATATCACTCACCTTATCCGCTGCAAGTATGCGGAAACTGTCGATCACCTGCTCGGCTGTATCCGTGTCGGTGCTCTCTCTCGTCATGAAGTCCAAGAAGGCGTCGAAGTGCACGTAACCCGTGTTGTTCGGATCCACGACCGCTAGGATGCGCTGGAAGTCGATGTCGCCCTGTCTGTCTTTGCCGATCGAGTAGCCGAGCGACACGAGACAAGACTTGAACTCCTCGGGCGACAGTCTGCCCGTCCTGTTCTTGTCGAAGTGATTGAACGAAGAACGGAACTCGTTCAGTTGATCCTGCGTGATGCCCTTCGAGTCCCTAGTCAGGATCTGGTTCTCCACCTCGTTGATGTTGCGATTGATCGAGGTGAGGAGCTGTTCCCAACCGACGCGGAGCGTTTCCATTGTGTACTGGGTGTATCTGAGGAGTAAATAAGGATGGTGAGCGTCACCGGATACATTCGAAGGTGATTGTTTGGATTTTTCTTGGAAATGTATTTTTCCAATACTACATATTTTAATAGTGCCCTATGATACTTTCTAGATGCTCTTAAAAACTCCAAAGAAGATTTTAGAGACTTTCAAGAACATTATCGTAATATTTGGAGAGATGACTTGCTCAGTGACTAAGTGAAAAATGTTTTGAAGCACCAGGTTTAATAAGTCAGGATCAAATTATCGAGTGTGCAGGCTGTAAGTTGAAGATTCACAACCTTCTCTAAAATTACACATTTTTTTCCGACTCTCTTACCTATTTTCGAATATCATGCTCTCCTGTACGGCCTGGTGTATCTTCTCCAATTCCTCGATGTGCGGCTTGTAAGCGTACACGCCCTGCTCGTACTCCTTTAGACGGTGAAGCTGGTCCTCGAGAGTGCCGTGCAGTCCCATACCGATGGCGGTCACTGCGTCCAGTTGGCGCTCGATCCACGGCCCGACGGCGTTCGCCTTCTCGGCAAACTGTCTACGCAGCATTTCGTTGTCTAGGATGCGGTTAAGGAAGAAAATATGTGGAAAATGTCGGTAAAATCAGTTGAATTTTTATAGAATACGAGCTGCCCAGCCAAGCCTTTCGGCGGCTAAATTTGGCAAATACGCATCTCCAGTTGTACTAAATTCAATTTTACAGAAACTATATAAACCATATATATATATATATATATATATATAATATATATATATATATATATATATATATATATATATTTATATATATATATATATATATATATATATATATATATATATATATACAGGGTGATTCATTAATATGTGTAAATATTTTAACGGGAAAATTTTGAGCTTCAAATATGAAGATCTAACCCAATTTGCTTATACAAAATATTTCTCCTTACTGATTCACAGGGTGTTCTATTTAGATTATTGCAAATTAATTCTGTTCATTACTTTAATGCTGCTTGACATTTCTTTCTGATATTAAGCAGTAAGTTGAAGTAGTTTGGGACACATCAAATAATAGTAAAGAAGACTTTCTCGCTATCACCAGTGGCGTACGGCAGGGGCACGGGAAGAGTTCTCGTTTCCTAAATTCAACGCCACTGGCAAAATTCTCATTTTAGTATAATTTTTCGATTCTCCAATATTTTCTCTGTAAATAAGGCACTCTTTGTTCGTAACGCTAGAGCCACTATTTTTCGAGATATTTAACGTTGAACATATGGCTGCACAATTCTTTTGATTTTTATGTACTTTTATGTCTTCTTTACAATTATTTGAAGTGTCCCAAACTACTTTAACTTACTGCTAAATATCATAAAGAATTATCAAGCAGCATTAAAGTAATGAACAAAATTAATTTTCAATAATCTGAATAAAACACCCTGTATATCAGTAAGAAAAAATATTTTGTTTAAGCAAATTGGGTTAAATCTTCATATTATGAGCTCAAAATTTTCCCCTTTAAATATTTACACATATTAATGAATCACCCTGTATATATATACATACATATACACACATATATATATATATATATATATATATATATATATATATATATATATATATATATATATATATATATATATATATATATATATATATATATATATATATATATATATATATATATATATATATATATATATATAATTATATCGTATATGAATAAAACAAAACTTTTATAGACGGATAACGAAGCGAATAAAATTTAATATTGGGATTATGAAAATTACATGACTGAAATAGAAATAGCTTATGCTATGGGCCAATTTATTAAGACTATCTGATGATTTCATCCCGCATCCACTATCGAAAATAATTTAATTTAAATGAAATACAACAGTACAGCCTCGAAAAATAAAAATAATGACATTATCAGAAAATATACTGTCAGAAATATTAAATAACAGAGAGTGAAAAATGAATTTTCACTGAACGTACTACGAAATGAAGAAAAGAATTTACTAAACGTTTAAGTATGAAAAATGTAAATTTTTCAATTTAAATACAAATGAACAAATGTTTATGACTGAATGTTTCGAAAAATAAAGAAAAGAATTCATCAAACGTACTGCAAAATGATGGAACGTTTTTCACTAACCGTACTGCAAAATGAAGAAGAGAATTCACTGAACGTACAAGATTAATAATGCGGTTATTTTTTCATTAAAAGTACTGCAAAATAAAGAAAGGGTTTTCACTACGAAGAATGCTTTCTAGGATCAAAAAAGTAGAAATTTTTTATTTCTTGCATTTACATACTACACTCGATCGACTTCACCTATTTAGTTTTTCTCGATATTCATTGGATTTTAACTCGAAGGACAAAAACTTCTGAATTTCACGCCTAAAAACAAAGTAAAAAAGGTTACTCTGTTGAAAGTACTGCAAAATGTTTTTCAGTAAACGATTGGCAAAACAAATAAAAAAATTCTTTGAGCGTACAAGTAATAAAATGTAGTTAATTTTGCACTAAAAGTACTGCGAAATGTTTTTCAGTGAACGTTTGGCAAAATAAATAAGAGAATTCATTGAACTTACAAGTACTAATAATGTAGTTAATTTTGCACTTGAAGTACTGCAAAATATGTTTCATTAAACATTTCATAAAATAAATAAAAATTAATTCAAAATACAAGTACTAAAATGTAGTTACTTTCTCACTAAAAGTACTGCAAAATAGAGAAATATTTTTCGAACAGCAAAACGGAAAAAAATTTCTAGGATGAAAAACAAACTATACGTAAAAAAAATGAACCAAATTTTTCCAATAGAAAAATATACTCAATGTCAATTTTTCCTGCCACCAACTTCTTCAAATGCAGAAATATTGCACTTAACATACTACATTCCATCGACTCCACATTTTTAATTATTTCGATCAACAGAAAGCATAAAAACTTGGCGAATTTCATAACTTAAATCAAAGAAAAAAAGGATACTCTGTTGTTTTCTCAGCTCCGCCTGTAACGTGGCGTCCCTCTGGGGCACCAACTGTCTCACTTCGCTCCATTTTCTCGTGAGGTCCTGCAAAAAAACAAGGATCATATCGAGGATTCCCGATCGAAGTAATTAAATAACCGACTTTTTTATTTTACCTCTAGGTCGCCACCGAATCCTTCCTTAAAGTAAAGCGAGCGCAAAAAAAAAGATTGAGAACATTTTGAAATTCGGACTGGTTTGTTTGTATCGGCGAGTGAAATGGATTGAAATTTTGCGAAAAGAATGAGTGAAATGAGCGATTTTTCTTGTCCTATCGTCCGGGGGTGAACTTACGTGAGCGGTGAGGGTGGTGTAGGGGTTTTCTAGGCCTCCGGGTACTTGGTGTTGCTTGACGATAGATTCGACCTCCCTGACGAGTCCCACGATACTTTGGTATTCTTTGTCGGCTTCTCCTAAGGTGGCCTGAAATTGTAAAACGATTAGGTACTGATGGCAATTTTTCGTATCAATAAGGAGTGAAAAAAATATGGAAAAGAACATATCCAGAGACCACTGTAATATATTAGAAGTTTTTATTCAGTCACGAGCCTGTTATTGCTAATAAAAGATAAATAAGTAAACATAGAACACATGCAAAAACAATTCATATATATATATATATATATATATATATATATATATATATATATATATATATATATATATATATATATATATATATTCCATTGTTTTCACCTTTGCTGCATTTTTACTTCTATATCATTATTATTAACAGGCTATTAATACTTGAAAAACAATTTAATTAACAAGTTAACGTTTTATCACAATATTTGTGACTTCTTCAAAAATCTTGGAAGAGCAAAATAACTGTAACATTCATATAGGTAGTTCAGTGAATAATATCGAAATGGTTGTTTGTGCTCGAGTTTGTTTGGTTAATTGTCGTATTTTGATTCATGTTGATTGTTGGAAATAGGAAATCTGTATATATTTTCCTCGAATATTTTATATCACTTCAATCATTTATGATTTCAATTACATTTTTCTAAATAGTTTCATTTCTCGGCCATTTTGATCTTTTTTAATTTTCAAGATTTTCGTGGAATCAAAGTTGAAATGTTTGATTACTGTTGTAGTTTCTTTTTGTATATTTTTGTGCTTTTGATATTTCTTCTAAATGGTAGGAAGTATATATATATATATATATATATATATATATATATATATATATATATATATATATATATATATATATATATATATATATATATATACACTGGCCAGCAAAATTAACGTACCACTAAAATTTGGGTCAATTTCAAAGTTAATTTTCTCGCGAACTGCTGAATCGATTTAGATAAAAAAAATTTTTAATGTAGCTTAAATTTTCAGAAATGACGTTATGCAAAGAGAGAAAATTTAAATTCGGGTTTTAGGCATATACTGGGTGTTTGAAGAAAAACTAGTAAAATGCACAACTTTTGTCATATTCTGTGGGAATTCCCATCAACAGTATTAGGTGTATCTCTAAGTCAAAATATAGCCCCATCTTTTACAAGCATTTTGCTTTTTTATTCACGTTTTTATCTCACATATTAAATGAAATACGGAATTTAATGTCGAAAAAAGACTTAAAGACTTCAATTTGCTAGGGAACATGTGAACTGGACTGCTGAAGATTGGGAACGAGTTTTGTTCACTGATGAGACGAGATTTTATCTCTACAGCAAGGATCGAAGCTCAGAAATTATTCGACAGCCAAACGAACGTTATTCACAAAATAATATTCGCTAAAACGAAAGAGATTTAATGGAGGCTCTGTGATGTTTTGGGGCGGAATTTCTTTGGCAGCTCGTGCAGACATCATGTCCTTGCAATACCTTTAAATAGCGAAAAGTACATTGACGAAATTTTGTCAGAGCATGTGGTCCCTATGGCTGGTTATATTGGAGATAATTTTATACTAATGCAAGATAATGCCACATACTGCGAAAATAGAACTAAATTATCTAAATCAGGTGAATATTGAGGTCCTAGATTGGCCTCCAGGTAGTCCAGACCTTAACGCTACAGAACATTTATGGGATTTAATGAAGGGCAGCTTAGAGATCATCAACCCCCACTTGCCTCCTTGGATGATGTAGAAAACATTATGAGGGAAATATGGACAAATATAGATCCAGCAAGAATTAGACGTCTGGTTCAAAATATGGGTCGTCGATGTCAATCAGTTATAAGGAATAGGGGAGAAAACACTGTTGACTTTTTATTTTAATATTTAAGATTTTATTTCAATTTTTTTTAAAATAAATTTTAGTTGTTACGTTTTACATTAAATTCCGTATTTCATTTAATAAGCAAGATAAAAAAGTGAATAAAAAAACAAAATGCTTGTAAAAGATGGGGCTATATTTTGACTTAGAGAGACACCTAATACTGTTAATGGGAATTCCCACAGAATATGACAAAAGTTGTGCATTTTACTAGTTTTTCTTCAAACACCCAGTATATGCTTAAAACTCGAATTAAAATTTTCATCTAAATCGATTCAGCAGTTAACTTGAAATTGACCCAAATTTTAGTGGTGCGTTAATTTTGCTGGCCAGTGTATATATATATATATATATATATATATATATATATATATATATAAAAATATATATATATATATATATAAATAAATATATATATATATATATATATATATATAAAACAAATATCAGTACCTACAAAAAAATGTCGAATTCTCGATTAAGAAGATTTGGAACCATCTTCCTCAAGCAATACGAGACTTACCATTGAACCAATTCAAAAAACGACTAAAAGTATTCCTGGTCTCCAGAGCATATTATGCCCTTAATGAATATTTTGAGGACAATATTTCAACAATGTAAATGACTGTGATATTTTGTTAATGTTTGTATTTATATGTCTGTAATAGTTTGTTTTTTAATTCCTATATATTTTTTGACAATAATCTGTATTATGATAACTGTATTTTGACAAGTTCAATATCCTTATGGATCCCATGTCAACGAATAAATCTTTCTCTCTCTATATATATATATATATATATATATATAACAAACAGAGAAGATTAGCTGTACACGTACTGTTACAATTGGAATAGTTTTATCATCAGATATTCCACGAAACATCTAATATTGCAGAAGTTGATTTGAGTTATTGTTACTGTTTATTCAAAAGGTCTCGGTAAAAACTTGAACTAAAGTTGAGAACTCTTGTCAAATTTGTGAATTTTCAGTTTCTTCAATACCTCTACATGGTTAAGATTATCTCGCGAATGGGATGACAACTTGAAACACATGTAGCAGCATTAATATAACAGTGAATATTAAGCAAAGTATATTTTTAATCAATCATACTGAGTGCAATAGTTTCAAAGAAACCTCAAACCTCGACAGGTCAATAATGGCATACAGACAAGTACGGTGTTGATCACTAAATAATAAAAAATCCTACTTCCACCCCTTCCACATTTTCTGCTCACACGAGCGTCCTTTACGTACCTTGAAATGCGAGTGCGCGTCGATCAGCCCCTGTATCTCCTCTACGGTGTGCACGATGAAGATGTCCACCAGGTCTTCGCGCGTGCCGTCGAGCCAGTTGTTGAACGGAGCCGCCCTCTTCGCGAACTCCAAGTGCAGGATGTCGATCTTCTCCAGTATGCGCTCGGCGTCGTCGAGCGCCTGCCGCCTGCGCTGCGTCAAAGCGCCCAGCCTGTCCCACTGGTCGCAGATGCGCTGACAGCGCGCGTTCACGCTCACGCTGTCGTGGTAGTCCAACGTGCTAAAAAACAGATGGCGCTCGTTAATTTTTCGATATAGTTTCCTTCGTAGAACCGTCCCCAGGACCGGATTTAGATTTTATAAGCTCCTAGGCTAGTGGATTTTTACCGCCCCTTCTTCAAACCATCGTGAAGGATGGAGAATTTAGAACTATAGTCTGTCCAGCGACCGTTGGCGTGTACGTCACCAATTGTATATGGCGTCGATCGTGAACACTGTTGCCAGACGTAATAAATAATCTTAAATCTAAATAGCTAAACCAATTTTCAACAAAATGAGATATCTTGCATGTTTGACATGGCGAGGATTTTTAGCGGTAAATTCAAATTGACCATTATTCCCTACCAGAAGTGTCTATCTATATGGAATCCATATTCATCGATCGATAAATCAAACTTAATTACAATATCTTTTAGGTTACTCGGCGACTGTCAAACGTGAAATGCCGATTACCGGCGGGTTGGTCGAGAGGATCCGACAACATTGCAAAATTTTCAATTAAATGACAACTTAACAAACATTCAACTTATTTTCATTACTCGGAATGTTAGCTTTTCTTGAGAGATACATACGATTTGATATGTTAAGAACAGAATATTTATCGAAATGGATGATCCGGTCACTATCACCATATAACTACTTTTTCAGAAAATTACTGACGACAGATATGAATTTTGACCATTTTGAATTTTGTTTACTTGGGTAGGCAGCCTTGCGTACACGCCAACTTAGACTGGACAGACTATAGGAAATGTCTTTGTGAAGGTATTTTTTTATTTTATTCTTATTTGTGGTGAATTGAAATCAATTAAGTAATAGTTGATGGAATGCGTCGTTACTGCGTGATAATTTAACATGATGAACAAAAACAAAACTGGAATTTTCTACGTTTATTATCACATAAATACTTTGAAAAATATAACACTGCGGTTGCAATTTCGGTCACTAGACCATCACAGGTCAGACTGGTCGATCGTTCAAGACAAGATTTAAAGAACACCAACAATCTTTTTTGAAAAATAACACGGATTCAACGTTTACAAATCATTGCCGTGAAAACCACCACCCGTTTCCACAAATAGATAATTTTCAAATTATGCACAAATTACCGAAAGGAACCAAACTAACTTACTTAGAATCATTAGAAATTTTTACTCAATCATAATGCAAAAGATATCTTGCTGAACGACCAGATTGACTTGATATATTCTCCTATATTATTTAGTGTATTCAAACAATAATGATTTTTCTAAGAACATTTTATTGTGCCAATTTGGGAAATCCACTTCTATTAGCCCTTCTTGAAATGTGTCTATTTAGGTACCTGCAATAATTCTTCCCCACCCGTAAGCGCAAATCTGTAATTATGTATTCAGTTATTAACTCAATCTGCCCGATGATGATCTAGTGACCGAAATTGCAATCGCAGTGTTATATTTTTCAAAGTATTTTTGTGATAATAAACGTAGTAAATTCAAGTGTTTTTTGTTCATCAATTGAATAAATTAAAATAACGAGAGAATCAACTGTTTAGGAATTTGGGTAGATAAACTAAAATGATGCATGATAATTTCTTTCTAGGTTCATATCTAAATTTCTGCCTGAAAGCCACTCGAACAGGAGCCTAACGACAGTGCGCATTTGGTGCCTGCCCCATATACTCCAGACTCCAGCTCCTCTCGTATTTTTTGAACCACCTGTGGAGAATTTCATGGTATTTTCTTTGGAAGTTTTGGATCGTGGATTCCCTTTCCTTTTCTTCCTCTTTATTTAGCATCGTAGTGAAGTCCTTCTCAATGCTTACTTTATTCAAACGGCACGAGGGAAAGAACGTAGAAGAAAATTATAGAAAACATAACCTCTAAAACTCACTTGAGTTCCTGCGCGATGGCCGCGATCTGCTCCACGCGATCTTGATGAGCCGCCAGATCCGATTCGAAAGCTTCGTGCTTCTTCTTGAGCGCCTTAAGCTCGTTCAGACGACACTGTCTGAAGTCCTGGCTCTGCAGCATCTCCTCCTTGCCCCTGGTCCAGTCCTCGTGGGCGTCCGCCTTGTGCTTGAACTTCTGCGCGAGATGCTCGAGCCTCTCCAGACGCATCATTTCCGCCAGCAGCCATTCCTCGAAGGACTTCTCCGCGTTCTCCAGGCCCTTCCAGGCGTTCGCGATGTCCTGCGAAAGTAGGAAGCAATCAGCAAACAATTTAACAACCTGTATTCTTTTTATTGCGATTCAACAAAAAATGCAACTGTGGGAACTGTGGAGAAGTAGAACATTTGTGACAAGTACTATTACGACCAAGAGGCTTAAGTGCATCTGAATAACAGGACAGTCCTAAGACAAAAAATACATAATCGAGGAAAATAATTAGCACTAATGTAGAGAGAGTACATAATATTAGAAAATATCAAGAAGATATTGACGAAAATAATATAGATGGTACTAAAGATGTGGATACTACCACTTAAATACGCCATATGATTTGGATGACATTAAAGCAAAGATATTACTGAAAGAATGGATGCTAGCAAAATCACCAATCAGAGCAAATAATAAGAAAGTTAACGCGGTAGGTAAATTATAGAGGGAAATAAAACATTAGATGTACATGATATTAATATTGGCGAACTATAGAAGATTTAGATTATTAGAAGCAATGATAACTCTACTAGAGTAGAAGCAATTGAAGTTAACTGAGCAAAGAAAAAGAATAAGTTCTTTAACTTATACTTCTTTAAGACATAGTTTACACTAAGGAACGTCAAGAAGAATATATTATTAAAATGAATATGGATTCTAATACGGATATAGATGTTACCAAATATTGTATAACATCTCTGGACGATGTCCAAGCAATGCTTTGGTATCAATAAAGAAGAAGATTCTCACAAGTTAATAAATGAAATAAAGAAGATGAATATGAAGTAGTTTCATATAGTACTCGGGAATATGAGAAAAGAGAAATTACGAAACCATACTAGTTACTACTAAGGATATATACGATTTCGGTAGTGCCAAAGCAGTGACAACATTTTCACAGATGTAAGTACTACTTGAACAAACACTTGAGCTAAAGAAGATAAATAATCGTAGGAGATATAATAATAATGAATTAATGAAGAAGATATTTGGCTTAAAAACATATAAAAAAGAATTAGATGCTACTGAAAGGAAAGCATTATTGCACAAGTAGTTACTAGGGAAGTTAACAATTGAACTGAAGTTGACCTATATATTTTCATGAAGCCGAAAAAGAATATATCAAGAAGAAGATATTTCTAAAGCAGACTAGTGTCCTAATGAGAACTAAAACACTTCTGGTACAGGTAATTATGGCGAACTTACCGAAACCATCTTTCCTTCCGTGGGCATGTAGGCCGGCCTGTTCGACAGACGCAGTTTGGTCTGCAACGTGTTGAAGTTGGTCTCCAATTTCGCCTTCTGTTCGACGCGTGGGGGTTTGTGCTTACGCCTATACGTCCTGTACTCCTCCAGCTTCTTCTGCACGCCGGCCAGAGAGTTGTCGGTCTGTCGGCTGTTCAACCACGGCATGGTCCTTCTGATCCACTCCAAGAGCTGCGCGAGCGATTGAAAATTCAGAAATACGATTAAAGTGAACGTTCTGAAACTGTCTGTTTGATAAAGTTCAATGAACTCGGATCATTAAGTGGAAGGAAATTTTGGAAAAATCGATAGTTATTAACCAAGTTATACAATAAATTTTTTTTTGTCTCATTTATGTTTTTTTTCTCCAATTTCAGATGTAGATGATGATGAGAAATGCTTTTTTGGAGAATTACTTACGTCACTGGCCAAACGTTCGTATTCCTCCATGAGACGTTCGTTCTCCTGGTTGACTTTCAGGACCTTGCAGATTCTGTTGGCGGCGGTCTCGGCCTAAAATTGAGGTTATATTTCGGGTTAATGTAATACGTCGTGTTTTAACCCGAAACCGCTCCAGTCGGTTATCGAACTGAACGGTAGCTGGAGCGGCTCCTCTTCAGAGTTAATTTGATTAGTTAGACGGCAAAAGGAAAAAAAGGCGAAGTAGGTATACGTACATAATAACATCGAAAGTTGGACTACAAATGGGTTCGAAACACGTTAAATTTTTCGTGGAAACAAAATTAACCTGCTGTGGCTACTTCCGATATATATATATATATATATATATATATATATATATATATATATATATATATATATATACAGGGCTATTCAAATTCGAGTATATGCATGGGGATTTCGATAACGGTAAGAGATAGAGGGATGGTTAAATGGGGGCAAAGTAGCATATTTCAGAGGCCAGTTATATGGATAAAAGAAATCTGATCTAGCTCCTTTAGTTCTGGAGTTATATAGGAAAAATCGAAAATTTCGAAATCCTTTTTTTGCCTATATCTTTTTATTTAATGAATTGTTTTCAAAACAATTGTCACTTTACCATTGCCACTTTTTGTAGGCTATCTAAATATCGGAATAAAAATTATATACAGGGTGTCGTATAAATTGGGCCACCCTCAACTTTCAATTTTCAAATACGGACCTGTATTTTTTATTGCATTTTTTTGAATGTCAAGAGTCATTTTTTATATTGACGTAGTATTTTCATCTGAATTATAGAGTGTTATGGAAATATTGAACTATTACCAGTAAAATTTCAACATTTTTTTAAATTCTAGCTCTAATTAAAAAAATATCATAGAATAAGGTATAGAATGCCTAGGATTTGGAAGATAATCAACATTATTCAACGAAAAATGTCTTCTTCAAGAATTCATCCACATTTCGGTTCACGCAACCCATGATCAATGTACGAAAATGCGAAATTCTTCCTAGTACGTGTATCTGCATATAACCATTGCCCAAACAAAAAAATGTTCTACTGGCAATCTTCATATTACAGACACCAATGTGGAAATATTTCATTGATACTCACTTTCCGAACTACCTACATTTTTCAGCAAATTCATGGGCATTATGTTGCTATATACAACAATTATGATTAAACTATTTGAATTATCATAGTATGCTTTGGAAAATAAATATTTAGTTCACCTAACTTGTCATTATTTTGACAGTTTCTTGGAAATTATCGTTGGTATTTAATGGAAAATCTGTTAGTACTGAAAATGGGTTTCCCCAGAGCAGAAAAGAGATATGATTAACGTTTTCTACAGAAATAACAGGAGCATTCATCTTTCCGCTTGACTTTTTTTTATGGGGTACACTAAAGAATAGAATATATCAAAACGAAATTAGAAATATAGAAGATTTAAGAATTAAAATCATGAACGCTTTCGCATCACTACGCCGAAGAGATATTTTCAGAGCGAATAATAACTTCAAAAAACGACTCCGTAAATGTCTGGAACGAGAAGATCGTCAATTCAAACATTTATTTCGATTATGATTACTTATAATGACTTATTTCAATTCTAGATAATAACTGTAGGTACATGTTCTTGTGCGATAAGTTATAAAATATGAAAACCTATATGATCAAATACAATGTTATGTTTGTAACAGAATGTTTGTGAGTTCTCAGCAGAATACACACAACAGATCTTCTTCATACCCACTGAGGTGAATCGACATGGGGATCAATAATTCTTCTACCAATGCTACATTATGGTAAAGAAATAAAATGTCTCTCGGGAATGTTGATTTTATTCTATTGTTTAAACGAACAAGTAGTGAGACTAGATAATCTGGAAATTCTGAAATTGATTTTTCTTAAGGAATCAATTTGTCTGATTCACCTCTCATTCTCTGATATTATTCAATTAGAGTTGTTATGGAATTAAAAAATGATGAGATATCACTAGCAATAGTTCAATATTCCCAAAACACTTTATTTATATAAAAATAAAACTCCAATATGAAACATATATAGGTAGTTCGAAAAGTGAGTAACGATGAAATATTTCCAAATTGGTGTCTGGAGTATGAAGATTGCCATTAGAAGATTATTTTGTTTGGGCATTGATTATATGCACATACATGTACGTACTGGGATGAATTTCACATTTTCGTACATTGATCATGGATTACGTGAACTGAAATGTGGATGAATTCTTGAAGAAGACATTCTTCGTCGAATAATGTTGATTATCTTTCAAATCCTAGGCATTCTATACCTTATTCTATGATATTATTTTAATTAGAGTAGAAATTTTAAAAAAATTTTGAAATTTTACTGGTAATAGTTCAATATTTCCAGAACACTCTGTAATTCAGATGAAATTACTACGTCAATATAAAACATGACTCTTGGCATTCAAAAAAATGCAATAAAAAATACAGGTCCGTATTTGAAAATTGAAAGTTGAGGGTGGCCCAATTTATACGACACCCTGTATATAATTTTTATTCAGATATTTAGATAGCCTACAAAAAGTGGCAATGGCAAAGTGATAATTGTTTTGAAAACAATTCATTAAATAAAAAGATATAGGCAAAAAAAGGATTTCGAAATTTTCGATTTTCTATATAACTCCAGAACTAAAGGAGCTAGATCAGATTTTTTTTATCCATATAACTGACCTCTGAAATTAATTGCTACTTTTTGGCCCCATTGTAACACATCACTTATCCTTCTTACCGTTATCGAAATCCCCATGCATATTACTCGAATTTGAAATAGCCCTGTATATATATATATATATATATATATATATATATATATATATTACCATTTCCAGAAAAACTTTTATTAAAAATCCAGTGAATACAAACAAGTTATACTTATTCATAATGGTCCTAAAACAGTTCGATTCTAAAAAAAAACTACATTACTAAAGAAATACCTGATACTTAAATTAACAATCAATGTAAAGAAGAATATTATATTGAGTATTTATACTAAGTAAAACTGTAAAGAAAAAGAAAAAAAATTTTATAATGTGTAAAGTTTCTAAATGATGCATGAACAATGCTTTGACATCCTTAAAGAAGAAGATTTTACTAAGTAAACAACTGAAATAAAAACGACCAAATATATTGCCAATTGGACGATTACAGTGACAAGTATAAAAAGTACGGTGCTTGTTGACGTCAAGCGGCACATCGCGTCGAGCTTGACGGATCGTCCGATTGGAAACTTTTTTCTAGAGAAAATGTTGAAAAAATTATGGGCGTATCCGAGTTGCACAACTAGCTGATCTATAGATTGGAACGAATCCAGAAAAAAGTACACACAGGTGTGGTCTCCTTGTCACGACCGTATCGGTTCAAGGCGGTGAGAACTTTAAATGATAAATATTAAAATCTAGATAATGGAATGAATTTTCATACGTCTCAGTTCGATAATTGTGAAGGCGTAAACAACGGAACTGTGCAATAATGTGCATATAATAGAGGAATATTGTAATGAAAATTCCTTGCTAATTTTAACGTAGTATTAAATGAACCAAAATCTCTAGAACTTGGTTCATCTATTACTATATTGAAATACCTTTTTTTGAAACCAAATCTCATGAGTTCTTGGTTCGTCCACTATCGAAATGAAACTTTTTTTCGATGTCTCTGCAGTCGCAAATGAACCAAAAACTCTTTAGAACTTGGTTCATCTTTTACTGTATTGAAATAACTGTTTTGAAACAAAATCTCATAAGTTCTTGGTTCGTCCACTACAAAATTGAAATTTTTTTTCAATGTCTCTGTAATCGTAAATTAACCAAAACTTCTTTAGAAGTTGGTTCATTTATAACTATACTGAAATAACTGTTTTTGAAATAAAATCCCCCAAGTTCTTGGTTCGTCCATTACCTCTCGGGTTCACAGCTGGTTTATGGAAATAAAAATTTTCACTGTTTTATTTTTAATATTAGTAAGCGACCAAATCCTCTCCAGACCATGGTTCATCTACTACTGCGATTTTTCTGAAAGGAAATCTCTCAAGTTCGTCCACTACCGAAATGAAACTTTCTTTCAATGTCTCTGTAGTCGAAAATGAACCAAAACCTCCTTAAAACTTGGTTCATCTATTACTTTATCAAAATTTTTTACAAAAAAATCTCCCAAGTTCTTGGTTTACCCATTACCTCTCGGGTTCACAGCCGGTTCACTTCTTTATCGAAATAAAAATTTTCATTCTTTATATTTAATATAGTAGTGAACGAACCAAATCCTCTTCAGAACGTAGTTCATCTAGTACTATATTGGAATATATTTTTCTGTTAAGTTCGTCCATAACCGAATAGAATTTTTTTTTCAATATCTCTATAGTCATTAACAAACCAAAACCTCTCGAGTTTTCTTCTACTTCATCAAAAAATATATTTATTTAAATAATAATATAGTATCAAAAGAACCAAAACTTTTCCAGAACTTGGTTCCTCTACTTATATATTAAAATAACGTTTTTGAACAAAATCTCTCAAGATTTTAGTTAATATTACTGTATTGAATTTTTTTACTTTATAGTTTGCAAACGAACCAAAATCGCTTGATCCATTAATTTATTGAAATACATGTTTTTTCAAATTTTTACTTGGTTGTAAACGAACCAAAACCTCCTCAGAACTGGGTTCCTTTACTTATATATTGAAATAACTTTTTTGAAACTAAACCTCCCAAGATCTTGGACTGTCCATTACTGTATAAAAATATTTTTTTTAATTTCTCTGTAGTTTGTAAATGAACCAAAACCTTTTCAGAACTTGGTTCTTTTACATCTACTAAAATCAATTATTTTTAAACAAAATCTTGGATCTTTCACTAAAATATTGAATCACATCTGTTTTTCATTTAAAAATAGAATTTCACAAACCAAAACCTCTGGAACTTGGTTCGGCTGCTATTTCTATAATAAAATAGCTTTATTAAAATTTCATCGTAGCAGTAAATGAAACAAAACCTCTTTAGGTTATGTATTATAATGAAATATTTTTTTAAATTTTAGAATGGTATTGAACGAACGAAAAGTTCTTCAGATCTTGGTGTCTCTACTAATATTCAAAATATTTGTTCAAATTGAACGAAACAATATCTGTCGAGATCTTGGCAGTTTGCATAGCAAAAGAACCTAAACTTCTTCAGGTTTTTTCGATTTGGTTTGTTTACAACGCTTTTAAAGGTATGTCTTTTAAAATTTAAATATAGTAACGAATCAAGAAGATCATTAAAACAATAACTTCTATAGGAAATACGAACGATTCGAGAAATAATTTTCAAAATATATCCCATTCTTTGTCCAACTTTCGAATAACATATTAATAAATAATAAAACAATCACCTTTTGAGCGCCAGAAAAGCAGTGGTAATAAGATGACACGTATGTCATTACAGCTCTTTCGTCCGGCATTGCCGTGTTCTGTAAGTCTGCATGCAGAAAAAAATTGTTAAAAAAACAACACACAGAAAACATTAAAAAATACACGGCATTCGTTCAAAACACAATTTTCAGTCGGCAGCATCTGCGGTTAATAAAATTTATGGGTTAATAAGGCGACGCAACACGTCAAACGGCCATTTCGGTACGGAATGGTGGCGGCTGGGAAAAAATCGTATTAGCGGCAACGACGGATACCTGTTGGGCCCCTTGGAAGGCATGATAGTAACAGGACACGTACGTCATGATGGCACGCTCGTCGGGCTTTGGTGTGTTGATAAGATCTGCGTAGGAAAAACATCGGAATATTAACAAATTTGGCGGAAATTTCTCAATCAATTTCGGAACGCCGTGTTGCCAAGTCCTCAAAAATACGTAGTATATGGGTAAATTTTCACATGTCGAGAAATAGTGGATATAATCATTGAAAAAAGATTCATCTGTGAAAAATAGACTTTATTTGCGAATAAATTTCTCAATTTTTTTCGGAATGCCGTGTTGCCAAATCCTCAACAATACGTAATATATGGGTAAATTTTCACATGTCGAGAAATAGTGGATATAATCATTGAAAAAAGATTCATTTGTTAAAAATAGACTTTATTTGAGAATAAATTTCTCCATTTTTTGCGGAACGCCGTGTTGCCAAACCCTCAAAAATACGTAATATATGGGTAAATTTTCACATGTCGAGAAATAGTGGATATAATCATTGAAAAAAGATTCATTTGTGAAAGATAGACTTTATTTGCGAATAAATTTCTCCATTTTTTTCGAAACGCCGTGTTGCCAAACCCTCAAAAATACGTAATATATGGGTAAACTTTCACATGTCAGAAAATAGTGGGTATAATCATTAAAAAAAGATTAATTTGTGAAAAAAAGACTATTTGAGGATAAATTTCTCAATTATTTTGGAACGCCGTGTTGCCAAACCCTCAAAAATACGTAATATTGGGTACATCTTCACATGTCGAAAAATAGTGGATATAATCATTTAAAAAATATTAATTTGTGAAAAAAAGACTATTTGAGGATAAATTTCTCAATTGTTTTGGAACGCCGTGTTGTCCTCAAAAATACGTAATATATGGGTAAATTTTAACAAGTCGAAAAATAGTGGATATAATCACTGAAAAAATATTCATTCGAGAAAAAAATTACTTCATTTGCGATATGCCGCAAAAAGTATGAACGCATTCTTTTTTTTAAATCGAGAAATTTATTTTCGGTGCAACATAAACGTTTTAACGATGAAGAAATAAATAAAAGTACCTAATATTATTCAATTCAAATAAAATTTTATCTATTATCATCAATTTACGTATACGTATTTTCGTAAATCAGTGGAACTACAAGATATTCTCCAATAATAATGGTTTATTCAGTCTCCAAAAGTTACGAAAACGATAAGACGTCGATGTTTTTGGGGTTAGGTTGTCAAAGTACCGATAAAATCGATACCTAGGATCGCTGAAATCGCCGAAAATTTAATCCGCCCTCGGATTAAAGCGCAACGTCAACTTACCGTCGGGGTCCAACATCCTGGGAATGTCCAGATACTTCTCGGCTACGTCGAAGGCCGTGTTCAGGTTCTCCAGAGGATTGTCCTTGCTGAGCTTGTTGTAATCGATCAGGTCGGGGCGGTGGCGGTGGATCAGCGCGCAGAAAGCGAGACCGTCCTTGAACGACAAATGGAAGTTTTGAACGTTGACGTTCTTGTACGGCGCGGTCTTGCGCTGGCACCACAACAGCAGCCCCTCCTTGGCCGTCATCTCCTCCACCGAGATGTCCTGGATGGCGAAACGGAGAATTATGGTCCAGATCATGCCGAGAGTCATCTTGAGGTTGCCGTCGACGATTTCTGAAAGGCAAATAAATGGTGAATTAATAATACTTTCACAGTTGCCTTTGGAATTACTAATATTACCAAGGGTAATTCTGAGGTTGCCTTAACGATCTTCGAAAGAGGGTTTTGAATTATGCGAGTGATTTTCGGAAGATAATTAAAAATTAAATCATGTGAAAATTATGTGATTTTTCATCATACCAAGGGTAATTCTGAGGTTACCTTTAACGATCTCCGAAAGAGGGTTTTGAATCGTTTGAGAGATTTTCAGAAGATTATTAGAAATTAAATCATGTGAAAATTATGTTATTCTTCATCATACCAAGGGTAATTCTGAGGCTGGAGTTGAGGACTTTCAAAAGCCAATTAATAATTGCCGCATTATTGTATTTCTTTGGTTGCTGCAGACAACTTTTAATGCTGCCATGGGCAATTTAAATTATCTTAAAAGATGTTCAAAATTGAATTTCAATGAAGGCTGTTGACAATTTTAAATGCTGCCATGGGCAATTCAAATTATCCTCGAAGATGTTCAAAATTAAATTTCAATGGCAACCTTACAGAATTTTTAATGCTGCCATGGAAATTTTAATTTATCCACAAAGATGATCAAGGTGGATTTATTACAACGGCCGAATGTAGACAATTTTTTAATGGCTACCACGGGCAATATATATATATATATATATATATATATATATATATATATATATATATATATATATATATATATATATACATATATACTCATAATGTAAATATGTATGTATTTAGAAACCACAATCAACAAAAACACTGCAGTATAAAATTATTAGTGGTAATTTGCACAAGGATCTGTTATATTGGCCGGTATGATTCTACTTAATGCTATTTTAAATAAGGACCAAAAAATTAACGAGGATTTCCGATATATATTGAAATTGTATACTTATTACAAAATTAATTTTGAGTCCGTACTCTCTTACCTTCTGCTCCAATGGAAACCAATTTGACGCCCTTGCTGGCAATATAGTCCAACGCCTTGTTGACGTTGGCAATTTTGTGGAAACGCATCTTGCCCCTGTCAGGCTTCGGCAACGTTTCACCGGAGATGACCTCCAGTAGGAGCATAAGTTTCAGCCCATTTCTGAAGTCTTCTTCTATGTTGTCAATGGCAGTGCCAGCTTTACGTAAATGGCTGTTACACCATGCAGTGAATGTCTGTAAGAGAAAAGAAGTCTTTAGAATTATCGTTATATTCAACCATCGAATTGTACTCTTGATTTTGAATTTCGAACATTTTTAAAATTACTTCATCATACAAAGTTCCCTTTAGAAGATGGATATCAATCCTTCAACACCATTTTAATATTAAAACCTGCAATTAAATGAGGCAGAAAAAATCCCAGAAATTACCATTATTTGTTCCTTTCTATCCATTCAAGAAGCTACATGACCACAAAATCCTCATAATTTTCAAACGAGAGCCATAGCAATTTCATAAGACAAAATATTATGCATAACGAATATATTTTTGTGTTAACCAGAAGAGGTTTATGACCTTTATAGGTGCATATACTGATCGACTAAACCAACTGTTAAAATTCTACGAATCAACCGTTAACAAAGTTTTCAAACTAATCTCAATATGGTACAAAAGAAGACTGACATTTGCCATCTGTCACAAATTTGAAAACTCGACCGTTCTATGATCGGAGGATGAACGTGCAAAGAGAACCATCGATTAGTAACGTATCTTCCGAAATCATAGACGAGAGAGCGTGCTTTCTCGATTTCAGTGTTGAAATTCAAGACAATGACTACCGTGATTGTGACGGGAATTAATTTCAGCGAAGTAACAAGATATAATATAATTTATTATTGTCTTTGCCGCGGCGTTGCTTCAAGGGACATCAGTGTAATTTGATCGAGACCCAGTTTTGGTGCAAAAAAAACGGCGTATTCTGTGCTACCCGGAAATAGCACCACGGTTACATTCAAAGAAGAGAAAGAGCTATTAACCTAACCAATTATTTTTACAGCTATAAATAGCGAGTTGACCTAGCATTGTTTTATTTGAGATGATATATAATGAGAAAAGTGATAGGTACTGTAAGTATTGAATAAAACGCAATTATCAACAACAGAAGAAAATTCAATAATTATTCAATGTTTTTTTCAATGGTCAAATGCAAATAATACTGAGGCTAGGAGTAGTTAATATAGCAATTTTAATTAATGAGTGATATAATTTTTATCTTATCAGAAGATTTAATTCCATAAAGGTTTCACCTATTCTTATGTGTATATATATATATATATATATATATATATATATATATATAT
>JARQZK010004357.1:732500-802500 GCA_030704885.1 Cynegetis impunctata | reverse complement strand
TCTAATAAATGCGAAAAAAATGTATGTACCACCGTAAGGCATATTCCGAGTGTTTCGACCATATGTAGACGTCGGTAGGTGAATAAATTCGGCGGGGAGCGGCGAGCGATGATCTTGCATGAAAAACAAGCAATTATCGATGAATTTGTTGAATTAAAAATGTAAATATTGTTTTCGATTTCACGGAATTGAAAAGATGCTTTCACCCAACGGGCTGAGATTTCTTTCGGTCATCAATCTTCTTATAATTTATCGATACGACACAGCCGTTTCGCTGAATTATGATTTGCATATTTTTGGAGCATTATAATCATCTTTTTCAATGTCGAATAAATTCACCTTTCGATACGCGTAAGACGTTCGAAATTAGATATTCAACAGACATGAACTGAGTGAAATTTTTCGATGTTTTCACTTGATAGAAATGAACGACGAAGAATAACTTGCTTTGATATGATCTGAGAATCTTTTTTAAAGATTAGGTACTCTTTATTAGGTATTAGGTACTAAATTGATACTGAGTATCAAATTTTGTTCGGTAGCTATTGATCCTTTGATCGATTGATATCTGCCGTGGTTCCAATCAAGGATTAGACATAAGTCTTAAGACTTTTTGTGCTTCTGGTTGCATTGTTTCATGTGAAGAGATTTGTTGTCCTTACTAGGTTTAGTACTCTTTCCTATGGGTCTTCTCTCATTATGTCCTAGGGCGTTATGAGCGGGCATAATGGATCATAACGCCCGCTAATTGTACGAGGAGAAATGAAGCAACTTCCATTGATTAAATACTTCATAATCCTTGTCGTATAGGACTCTCGATTTCTCCGGCAATGAATTATTCGCAGCTTTGGCTGCATTTTCTATCATATTCTTGGGTGAATTAATTTTCATTTCCATTATTTCTATAATACTACACAAAGAAAGCAGCAATGACATTCACTAAATACGGTGACAAAAATATTCACAAACGTGAAAATATCAACAAATGACATGCCTACTATGAGAAGGAAAATGGAAAGTATAGGAGCAATGAACCGATTTTAAAATCGATTTTTCATTGTAATAAAATAATTTTTTCGTGAAAAATAAAATCTTGTATGCACCACGTGCGTTACTAGGTCCTAACGCCCATCGGGCGTTAGGATCTATATAACGCACTTGGTACATAAATAACTATTTCCGTCGAGTTTATCCAGCCAATAATTCATTGAAAATTGCGTTTTCTACGAGTAACTAATTCGCGATAATATTTGCTGCGACTGAACTATCGTTTCAAGTTTCGCAAGTCGAATATCGCTACGTTGCACTTCCTTATTTGGTAACAACATTACTAGACCCGTCGTTTATCGTATGTTTATCGACAGTAACAATTCAGGAAGTTCACAATAAAAATCGAACTGTTCCAGGCACGCTTTCTATCGATAGATAGAGGTACCTATCGGATAATGGTCCCACTATTCGTACGTTATTAATTACAGAGCGTTGAAGTTATTAATCATCTCTGAGATTGAATTCTCGCACATCACTTGGTGAAACATCATAAAGAATAAAGTATAAACTTTAAAATAAAACACACGGCTTATGTTTCACTATATAAAAATATTTAGATATTGTATTTAGCAGTAATAAAAAGTCGACATGTTACGAGTTATGAACTCATTGTCAAGACTGACTACAGGAGAGAAAAAAAAAAAGAAAGTTAGTCGAGTATGTTAGGTACGCTGGCCAGTATTTGGGAGGTCTCGGGTTCAAACCCCGGGGCCGACTGGTCTGCCATGAGTTTTTCTCAGAGGTTTCCTCATGGTAATGTGAGTCACTGCTTGCAAACTTATAAGGCGAATGCTGGGCCAGTATTAATCCTCTGAACCCTACCCACACTTCCTATGTTCCATAAATATCCCGTCCCACCTATCCTCAATGCACTTGTACACACAAGTGTATCCTCTGATCTGGCTGAAGGAGTTAATCCCAAACTCAAGCTGCCCGCCTCCCTGACACATACTTCAGGGAGGAATGAAACACGTGTGGTTCCGTCTACAGGAGAGTATTACATCTCATTTTATAAAACAGACAAAAGCAAAGGTGATACCTGAAAATCAATTTGTTCGTTTACAAGGGGTAGTTTACTATTATGGGCGGAACTTATTTCGAGAATTTCAAGAAGGTTTTATACAATGTTCGGAGAAGCCAGTGGTATTTTTATTTTGTAAAATTGACTTTTTATGTTCTTCAACACGAATTTTTATATTCCCTCCTGTTCGTCCAATATAGAAAGCAGGACATTCGTCGCAAAATATTTTGTTAACACCACTGTTTTCGCCGATGTTAGATTTTTCTTTATTATTGACCAAGAATGACTTCAAGTTTCTTTTATTTGTACAAATTGTTTTAACGTCATTTTTCGATAGTCTGTTCGGCACATCATTTATTGGGAAGTATTTTTGTATTCTTCATTAATAGTTTGCGTGGGGTATATTGAGTGCAACAGATTCTTTATTCGTTTTTTCCCAATGAGCTTATTGATAAGGCTTTCATTGTAACCGTTATTGGTGGCTAATAATTTAAAATATTTTTATATAGTGAAACATAAGCCAAGTGTTTTTTATTTTAAAGTTTATACTTTATACCTTATTAATCATCTTTTTCGCTTTCGTTCGTTAAAACTAACAGAAAATTTAAATGAATTTTGTTTCAATTATTTTACGATTGATGATAGACCGAGAGATACTGGAAGGATTTGTGAAGACATTTCTTACAGTATGGCGCTTTTAGGGGGGTTCATATACGTAATAAATTGAAGGAAAATGACGTTCTTACCGGTGGTGCGCGAGACGCAATTGCAGAATAATTAATTGAAATTGCTCGAAAATCCGGAGGTGTCAAACAATTCCTTTCACAAAATTTCTTCAATTTATCGGTATTTCAACAACAAAAAATCCGACGCTCGCTATATGCCATACTTCTCCGGTGAGTATTCAGGCCAGCCATACTTTTTTGAAAATGATTTTCTTTTCTAAATTTATTTCTTACAGGATGATTTTTTTTTAACAATTGTTTTTTATTAATCTTGTACGAAAATCACTACGCCATACCATTCCAACGGTCCAAAATACCCGCCTTACCCCCTCCAACATGTAATTTTTCAAAATTCGAAAAACTATTTTATTCAGTATGACAGTTGAATCGTGGTCAGTTTATGATACAGTGAGACAAAATTATATTCGCCATACTTCTAGTGCAGTAAAAAAGTGGTGCCATACTTGAAAAATTGTATTTTTCAACCGTTTTTAAAACACGCCTATAGAAGCCGTAAAATTTTTTTTTACAGTATGACATTAATGAAATCAGATTGTTCCAATACGATTACAAGTTTAAAAAAATACTCCATACTGTGACCATGGTACGAAAGACCGTGATACGCACGCTGCGATGTGAAAAAAATTAATAAATAAAACGATTTTTAACAGTATGGCATTTAAATTTTCGGAATGTTCATAAAAAGTTGGAAAATGATGGTGCCATACTGTAAGAAATTGTTCAAATGTTGCATAAAATTTTACAATTAATTACATTGTACGTATATCACTCACTCTACAGGTATGGCATTATAACAATTATGTTTCTAATCTTAAAAACCACTACTAGACCAAATTTCAAGCTGAAAGAAATAGATACCTAGAATGGAAAGCTTACTGATTCAATGGAATTTGGATATTTCAATACCTGTAATCAACGGTAAGTCATATTCTGTTTCATAGAGAATTTGGAATGGCACTAACGGCTTCAGTGGGTATCTCCTAATTCTTTCAAATTTGATTAACCTAATCAACTAGATATATGTAAGTATATACCCATATGACTTACATTTTTCCATATTAAATTTATATAACTAACTACATATTATTGTAAAGTCAACACCTTATTTGTGTAGAATTGTGTGGAAACCTTAGTCTTTTGTATTTTTCAGAAATAGTAGATGAACAACTTGAAGAAGAAATCAACTGACTAAAGTACAATTATGAACCTTGAGGGAAGTTCTAAATCTTTGGGACAGGACTTCACAGTATCGAGTGCATTAATTTTCAAACACCCTATTTATTGATTACTAAAGTTGAATAAACCAGCCTGTAAACATTGTCTTACTTTTATTACATAATGACAATTGGTTCTGTTTCCGAAAAACAACATAGTACGTATGAAATACTAATTTAGTGAAGTTATAATGAACCTACAAAAATCTCTGATATTATATCAGTGCAGATAAATAATAACCAAGAATTTATGGACAAAAATACAAAGGTAGTAGTGTACATTGTCATATAAATTCTAGGTAATACCCTCATTTTGTTATGTAGTATTCCATGCCACTGATAAATGAGAACAAATCGACAAGTGGGAGTTACTTGCTTGTAGTGGTAAATAATAACCAAACAAGAAAAGTAATTGATGCTTTAAGCTTCAGTATTCATTATTGTTTGGATCATACTATTTTGTAGAGGTAATATTTAATAAATGTCGTGATTGGCGCCTATTTGACCACAACGCTTGGTATAATATAGTTATCTTTCGGTATTCACAACGGATTATTTTTTTCAGTGGAGGATACACTTGTATGTACAAGTGCATTAAGGATAGTTGAGACGGGATATTTATGGAACATAGGAAGTGTGGGTAGGGTTCAGAGGATTAATACTGGCCCAACATTCGCCTTGTGAGTTTGCAAGCGGTGGCTAACATTACCATGAGGAAACCTCTGAAAAAAACTCATGGCAGACCAGTCGGCCCCGGGGTTTGAACCCGAGACCTCCCAAATACTAGCCAGCGTACCTAACGTACTCGACTAACTAGCTTGATTCAAATACTGAACTAAATAATCATTCTTATAATTCCAATTCTACCTAAACGTTTATCTGTCAGTACGACAGAACTTTATCCGCGAATTCAACGTAATCCATAACGCTTCTGTTTCGTGACCCAGTTATCGGACATTTTATCGAACAAATATCAATGTTGTTGGATAATTTTTTCGACGAATGTGTGTCGTTTGAATGTCTGCCAGAGAAGCTAACGCCGATATATTTCTGTATGGCCTCCGTTCGATATTCCATTATCGTAGAGATATTTCAAGAATTTTCGCCAATTACCAACTTCTGAAAGCGATTATACGGTTTTTTCGTAGCGAATGTTTACAAGTTGATAGTTATTTTAAACACAAACGTTTTTCGTTATTTCCTTTTCGATAACTTACGTAACAGTTAATTTTGTACGTGCAATTTCACCACTGCGATGAATTTTAATTATAGTATGGTCAACTGAGCTGTGACAATGAATTTTACCTTTATATATAATCGATATATTTTGTTATTCAAGTGGAGTATCCGAAAATAATTTGAATAAAAAAAAACGTAAGATTAAATATTGAAATATAAACAACTCAGAGCAGCAGAGATCTATTACTAAGGTCGTATTTTTCGCGCGAAAAGCATCGCGTCGAGATGCGATTCTAACGGATGGAATTATATTTTGAAAAATCTATCTTGAATATCAAACCAAATTGAAAAAAAAATAATTTATTTTATAAAAAAAATGCGAATTGCATAGTGGTTGAAAAATAAAATTGAAACCAACGGAGGAACGTATCTCAACATCAATATAATCAATGTACAAAATGTCAACCCTCCATTGTGAAAAAAAAAATTCGCGAAGTGCATCGCGTACTGATTCACCACGAGATGCAGCGCGGTCGAGAAAAAAACTGATACCAAAATCGTTATTTATGTACCAAGTGCGTTATACAGATCCTAACGCCCGATGTGCGCTAGGATCTAGTAACGCACGTGGTGCATACAAGATTTTATTTTTCACGAAAAAATTATTTTATTATAACGAAAAATCGATTTTAAAATCGGTTCATTGCTCCTATACTTTCCATTTTCCTTCTCATAGTAGGCATGTCATTTGTTGATATTTTGACGTTTGTGAATATTTTTGTCATCATATTCAGTGAATGTCACTGCTTCTTTCTCTGTGTAGTCTTATAGAAATAATGGAAATGAAAATGAATTTACCCAAGAATATTATAGAAAATGCAGCCAAAGCTGCGAATAATTCATTGCCGGAGAAATCCAGAGTCGTATACGACAATGATTATGAAGTATTTAATCAATGGAAGGTGCTTCATTTCTCCTCGTACAATTAGCGGGGTTATGATGGGAGCCGCTGAAGATGCCAATATGTATCGTGAAAAAAAAAACATGACATGAAAAACTATTCGAAAATTGTGGTCTAGGAGGTCTAAAACGGATAGAAAAACTACTCTCACGCCTGCTTTTCTTCGACACACTCCAATATTATGTATTCTCTGTGAAAATACGACTAAAAAGATTTGTAGAGACGAACTCGTTCAAGATGCATCAAAGTTTGCGGTGGATTATATTTCCTTCGATCGCTGAGCGATGGCGCCAGTGTTTCTGTAATCCTCAGTTCATCTGGAGCACATATAACAAGAGGAGACTTGACAAATCGACCCCAGTGAACGTCAACGATAAGATAAAACAAGACTTCAGCAGCAAATCTTTCGCACTTGATAAAAGGAGGTTTGCCGTACTTCTCAGAGATTCGATCCTTCGTTCTCGTAACGCTCTCTACACCTCAAGTGATCGAATTTCACGCTCGCTTTGACGTCTCGTAGAGCTTGACTTCTTCAATTGCCGCGGAAAGGAGCGATTGAATAATCTGTCTCAATTGGACGATTTCTGTCGACGATTTATTAGGCGCTAAGAGAAGAGATCAGACGTCTTATTAATCGACTGTCATCATCGAATTGTGTACACTGTAAACTTTACAAGATTCGACCATTAAACTCTACACTTGAATTCGCTTTTTCTGTGATGTAAACTAATATCTCAAGATTGAGAACACGCGAGGCCCTCCGATGTAACCTTCATCAATCGATGAAAGTTTCGATGAGTAGGTTTAATTATTATCCGATCAAAATCGGTCGTGTATGAACCCGATTTTTTCAACAATTTTTGATTTTTACCACGCTCTGTATAGATAAAATATATAATTTATACATACATACATACATATATATATATATATATATATATATATATATATATATATATATATATATATATATATATATATATATATATATATATATATATCTATCTTTCACTTCCTTTGCCATTGGGGGGAAAGGGGTCAAATTTGAAATGGGGAACCCTATTTTTTATTACAGATTCGTATTCTACGACAAAAAATACAAAGATTTTGTGGGAACAATTTTTTTACTATTCGTCACAGATGGCTCTTTAATCGATTGACCTTAACGTCAGAATTTTATTTGATTGATTAATAGAATGGATAAGTTAAGGTCATTCAGACGGTTAATTCGAATTCGATTACAGGGCCATCTGTGAGGAATCGTAAAAAATTTACCGTACAAAACTTTTATATTTTTGCTATTTGGAATTTCAAAGTTGACCCCTTCCCCCCTACAACAGCGAAGGAAATGGAAGAGTTTTTAGCAT
This sequence comes from Cynegetis impunctata, assembly GCA_030704885.1. Lineage (NCBI taxonomy): Eukaryota > Metazoa > Arthropoda > Insecta > Coleoptera > Coccinellidae > Cynegetis > Cynegetis impunctata. Next base: position 794,962 of record JARQZK010004357.1, on the reverse strand, counting down.
AAGTGGACCTCACAAGCATCATTTTTTTATTAGAAACATTTTTCCATAATGATGTTTCTTTTACGAGATTTCTGTTCTGATTTCACCCGGTATATATATTATATATATATATATATATATATATATATATATATATATATATATATATATATATATATATAGGTATATAATATATATATATATATATAAATAATAAATTTTCGATGAAAATTTATTTTGAAAGCTCAAGAATCAAAGAGAAGAATCTGTAATGAAAATTCTGATATACAAATAATACATTAGTATCTACATTAAAAATAATTATAGACAACCATGACAAAAATGTAGGTATTTCTATAATCATCACAAACGTACATGTGCTGACAAAAAATTATAACATTATATAAATACCATAGCTATTTTAAATTGTTATGAAGAATGTAGGTACAACTGCAATTAGAATTTTCCATTTAAAAAACCATCACACACCCATTCTATTGAAAAATGCCAACGTACAGCTCCAGTACAATTTTCAACTCAAGAAATAACACAATATCAACAATAATTTACAGAAATGACATTCTAACGTTTTGGATGGATTTCAATATCAGTCTTTCAAAAATACGATTGACTAGACTTAACTATGTCTGGTAATTTTTGTATATTTTGTATAATAATATATAATTTGTAATATCAGCAAATCCTTTTTAAAAAAAATCGGCCAAGTGCGAGGCGCACGAAGGGTTCCGTACCATCGACTATGCCCCCTTAAATCTTTATTTTATTTTAATTTATTATTTATTATTTATTATTAACGTAAAAATAAAACTGAGTATTTTGTAAATATTTCCTAAATAGTGCCTACCTATTAGTTTTTATTGATATCTAGCAAAAATAGGCAAAAATGTCATTTTTTAATGGGAGCCCCTCTTAAATATTTATTTAATTTAAATTTTATTATTTATTATTAAAGTGAAAATACAACTGAGGAAAAAAAATCGCGTTTGTTGTATGGGAGCCCCCCTTAATTATTTATTTTATTTTGTTTTTAGTATTTGTTGTTATAGAATTTATGGTACATCTCCTAAACGTTCTGCATACATACAAATTGGCGCTATTTCTTGAGGGTTACTTATGAACATCTAAATTCAAATTTACTAATTCAAAAAATACGAAGGTGCCAAGCTATTCAGTATTTTACATAATGGACATCATTGTTGTAGTAAAACCGTAGAGAAACTTATAGCCACTGCAATGTCTTCAACATTGAAATTTTCAGAACTATCAATAAAAAATTATTCATCACTTTTCAATGCACATTAACTCAATCAGACTTCAAAAAAAAAACAAGATTGTCATAACCGTTCATTATTTCACAGATTTCTCTTGAGAATTCTCAATATATCATATTTTTTTCAACAAAAAAAAACTACATTAAAAACGCAACAGATTTTATTATTATCTTAACCTATATGTAAAAATTTAAAAAACTTATCACGCCTTTAAAAAATGTTTATTTCCCAGAAATATCCAAGCGTAACATTTGCCTCGGAGCATTCAACGTAACAACTAAATAATTCATGATAAATAATAACTGGTTTCAAAATACCCGCGATATAAGACAAAATGTCTGGAATATGTGTCAAGGAACGGAAAAACGCTGGATTATTTTCGTTCGAATTCACCTTGAATGTGATCGATCGGATTCAATTAATATTAGTACTGTCGCGAAATTATCCTGTTAGCTTAAGCTTCTATAGAGCAACTGACGAAAATATGCGAAAACTGGTCAGACCAGGCGCTAGACGAATAAATATATCCAGTTACTTCTATAAATGGAATGATATATTCATTAGGTACATCGTTCGTCCGCATTTGGGACTAATAGCCTAACGGATTAAGGTCTGGCGTGCGCGTTGACCAAGATAGCGCCACATCAGGTGAGCATATGTGAATTTAGCGCAACATTTGAGGAACCTTTATTGCCAAATTTCAAATATCTGCGTTATATCAAAATGCAAAGTATTTTAACCCATAAAATTAGGTGTTATGACCTTAGGGCAGCGTTTCAAAACATTTCAGGATTCACAGCACAATTTTCAATCATAATTTTCACCGCGCCCGCATACAATGAAATGTATACAATAATAATGTATTCTGAGATTTTTGGCTCTAATGCCACACTGCGATCTTTATTTTAAACCTTACTAATTACCGAGAATACAGAAATTTGTTGATATTTGTCAACATCGATACTCAGCATTGAAAAAACAAGGAAAAAAAGGAAAGGAAGATCTGGTGGAATACCGGTGCTGTGACACCAAGGGTACGGCATGAAAATACTTATGAATCAAGCACACAGATTCAAGTAAATATAAAGAAGGAAGCGTCAAAATTCCATTTTTCTTGAAGTAAGGTTTGCAATGAGCCCTATTTTTCAGTACAAACATGTAACGAATTGCTCTCTTCTGCAATTTTAGAATGGTGTCAAGTTGTGAAGAATTACAAGAACCCCAGAAGGGAAGACCATAACGAAGATGAGATTCGAACAATGCAAAATAGACAATTCTTGTAGATGCCGTATGTAATTCACTTGAGATGGATTTAATGGCGAAACAGGCCGATGATAATTTTTTAGCTAAGACATGCACATACTGTGAAAATTTGAGATTATTGTCGATAAAGAGGCCTAAAAATCTGACAGAAGGGACTATTTTAATGGAATAGTTTTGAGGAATAGATCCTGGGAGTTATCTCTATAAAACAAGGCGACGGTTTTATCTACGTTAAAGCAAAGTAAGTTTGCATCAGACCAGGACTTGATCAATCCAAGATCAATTGTCATTTCAGAGTGCAGCGTCGCTGAATTAGGATTGCTTCAAATACTGGAAGAAAAAAGGACACACATATGTTTCATTCCTCCCTGAAGTATGTGTCAGGGAGGCGGGCAGCTTGAGTTTGGGATTAACTCCTTCAGCCAGATCAGAGGATACACTTGTATGTACAGGTGCATTAAGGATAGATGACACGGGATATTTATGGAACATAGGAAGTGTGGGTAGGGTTCAGAGGATTAATACTGGCCCAGCATTCGCCTTATAAGTGTGCAAGCAGTGACTTACATTACCATGAGGAAACCTCTGAAAAAAACTCATGGCAGACCAGTCGGCCCCGGGGTTTGAACCCGAGACCTCCCAAATACTAGCCAGCGTACCTAACGTACTCAACTAACTAGCTTGGTTGGAAAAAAAAACAAGAATACGTTGCCTTTTTATAGCTTATCACTCTTTGAACTTTGGCAGAAGTAAATGATGAGTTTTCTGCACTACAAACAACATTCCGCATTCTATCACCATTTTTAAAATCCTACCTTTGTGAAACTGGATTTTTTAGGCTTCTTTGAAGACAAAATATAGATCACAGCTAAATATAGAAAAAGAACTGAGAGTGTCCATTCTTAACATTAAGCCCCCCTTCGAAAATTTTACTCTTCAAGACAGGCTCAAAGAAGTCCCTAATATTATTAAATTTGTTGAGAATCGCTGCCTTAGGGCTGTCTCAAAAGAAGGGCTCGCTCAAGCGCACCACTTTCCGTTCATCTAAAAGCTATGCCAGATCAAGCACTACCAAAAACTCCATGATTAAGTGTCAGTACCGAGGTGCATTTTGCTCAAGACAACAAAAAGAAAACCCTGCGGCTTAGAAAAATGACTCCTTAGAGGATTCTCCTGCTCCAGAGAAGGATTACATCACCAAGTAAGACACATCATAAGAAAGGCTTTGCCAAGACTTATAAACGGTGTGTACACTACTAGAATTGGTGTTCCATAAGGCAGATTAGTGATTCTTATAATTTTTTCGCAACAATTTTAATTTTTATCACTTCTTCTTTTCACCACCACCCCCTCCCTTCATAATTTTGCATCAAATTGTCATATGGTATATAAAATCGAAATCTGTATACCTGAAAATCCCTAAAAAGAAATATTACTCGATTTCTAATACAATTTTCTATTTCTTCTCCTTTTTTTACCACCCACCACTATTTGGTGTTCAAATGTCATACCCACTTTGTGAAATCAAAATCTGTACACCAAAAAACACCTAAAACGACATAATACTCGATTTTTTCATTAATCAATACCGCATGTCATCCCCCTCCTCTGAACCAAATTGGATACCTCCCTGTGTACCAAATTTGAAGTTGATAGCTCAATTCCTTCGAAAGTTATAGAGGGAACTAACAGACGGGCCTTTTTTTAAAGCTCTAATTAGTTCATCTACAAACACTCGTTTTGGGACATTTTAGGCTGATTTAGCTAAATCGAAACTTTGAAAATTCTTAGTCCGTTAGTATACTTCTACATCACGTGATGTAGAAGTAAAAATCAATAAAGGATTAGATCCAAAATGGGTCTTTGTTACAACAAACGATAGCATGAATATTATTGAGTCATTTGTGATGCAAAATAACGGAACAAGGTATGAGACACGGGTAAAAAAGAAAACACAATCGACCATATGATACACTTTAATGGAATTTGTTTACACAACCGAGTTTGGTAAAGTGCTCGATTCAATTAAATACAGACCGAAGTTTAATTTTGTCGCTTATAAACTGCTCGACAACTTAAAGGTACCTACGTGTGTAAGATTCTGAACGAATTAAATTTTGGCGATGTTGCAAAAATAGTAACTATATGCAATTTTAATACAAGCATACAAGAATCAATTCATGAAAAATTTACTAGTTGACCATTAGTCTGAAGAGTAAATCGGCCTTTTCCTTTCAAAGGAAATGAACTGACCCGGAACCTTTCTGTGGTATAGGAATATGCACCTCTAAGACAGTTCCTGCTCTTCGCACAAATAAAGTTTATATTAATAACTAATACTGACCGGAGGATCTACGCTACAACTCAAAAAATAACCGAGTTATGAATTTTTGAAAAAACTGCATTTTGGCCGGTTTTTTCCGATTTTCTCTTAAACTAAGGGTCTGATCGAGTCGTCCGACCTCTCATTTTCTTCGTCTTTTCATTTTCTACAATTAGTCTACTGACACCATCACGATTACTTCGAAAGTTTCAATTTTATAAGCAAAAAACTAAAAAACGCGATTTTTTGCATAAAATTGTTACTAACAAAGTTATAAATAATAAATTCGAGTGAAAAACATAACACTATATCATTATAGAACTATTTCACAAACAATTGCGCAGCTGGTTTTCTTCTAACACTTTTCACATGAACAAATCTCTGTAACTCGGCCTATACAAGAAAAAAACCTTAAATCACATAACAGGAAGAAGATTTAACAACTTACGTTTCATCAGGAAAAGTTTTCCATACTTTCTAATGTATTTACCTTGATATTAACATCATCCCTGTCCGGTAAATCCAAAACGTTGTTCAAACTATACCTAAACGAGGCCGCATAGTCGGAATTTCCGTTTGACAACTCACACGTCATCTTGAGAACACAAAATCACATCACCAAACTACGACCACCGAACATACCATGATCAATCATAGAATATCGGAAGCACCGAATATCTGCACCGGTGGATTTCGTGTCAATTCCAGAAATCAAACAATAGGATAAATTATTACGATTTTAATAATTCCAGGTGTATGGATACCATATAGAACAAATACTGTGAAGGTATTAAGAAATGATAACGTAGATAGTGGCATGCCGCAATAATTATCCTCGATTTTCTACGAATTTTATTCATACAGAGCGTTTCGCCTGCTGGAACTTTCGAATTAAAAACCGAGAATGTGCTCGAAAATTTGACCATCCGTGAAATTTTATACAGGAGCTGGCCAAATATAGGTATTTTAACGACGAGAATGGCCATTTATTACGAAATAATTTGAAATTATTAGAGATGATATGATTACACAATATTTTCACTTTTTAGATGTAACAATATACAGGATGTCCCCTAATGAAACTCTCCACCGGAATATAAATATTCCGAAAATTGCGATAACAGCTCCATTTTTAATTTAAAAGGGACATCGATTTACATGATGACTTGTTCTGTAGATCTTTGTATCAATTTTGAATCGAAGTAACCTTTAATTGATGGAAATTCATATTAAGAAAAGAACACGTTTATTAAAACTTCGATATCATAGTATTTCTTAACTCAAAGATATCAGTTTTTATAGGTCTTGATTCCCGACGAAAATAAATGATAATAATTTTTATTTCGAAAACGGTAATAGATAGGTATAGGGAAATATCATGAAAAGTTGTTGGGAAATTGTTGGAGATTCTAAAAATAATATTATATACAGGCTGGTCCATTTGAAAAATCAAAGTAGCTACTACTTTCTAATAGGAGTGGCAACACCGCATTACCAAAAATATTTTAGTTGGGTAGAGAATGTTCGATTATGTCCTACATTGAATTTTCGAAGTGATCAGTTGTATGTTGTATGGTTCACCAGAAATGTCTAATGTGCCATCCACCGTGAATCACCCTGTATAAGCACTGTGAAATATTTTAAGAATTAGGTTGTTACTCAATCTGATGAAGACACTGTGTTAGAGAAACAATTGTTTTAATCTCGGTTTTAGAAAACATGTTCTTTAGGTTTTTCCACTTGGACATTTCAAATGGCACAATAGGACATGTGATACATCTATTAAACCCCCTTTGACACAGACCCTGAATTCGTAAAAGATGTAGATCAACCTCATTTTGATCCACGTGTTCGAGCATAATAAATTTGGATCAGAATTTTCCTGGACGATGGATAGGTCGGCATGGGGCTCTAGAATGGCCAGTTCGATCTCCTGATTTAAGTCCAAACGACTTTTCTCTGTCGTGATCTGCGATCATTGTTTTCAACAAGTCAACCCAAAAATCATGAAGTTTTAACGTTACAACGTATTGTATCGATGTCCCCTCAATTTAAAATCGATTTTAGAATTATTGTTTGAAAACTTCATAACGAACAAAATATTCAAGTTTAAAGTTTGATTTTGGACACCCTGTATAATATGTATTGTATAGTTTAATGAAGGTTATGTACTCCTATAAGTGAAATGGTGAAATAAAGAAACGCAAAAAGTTTTTTTTCACCCCTCTACGATCAACCCCTATCTTTATTTGTTAAATTCTTTCGAAATGGCTCGACCGATTCTCATGAAATTTTGTGTTCATATCGGTTAGGTCTGGGAATCGGACAAAATCTACTTTTCATCCCTCTGAATTTTGAGGGTCGACCGAGGGGTGGTCCACCCCTTAATTTTTATTTTTCAGACAAAATTTTCTGTTCTATTTTTTATGATATATAAATTCAAAAATACATACAACGCTACATTTTCACCCCTCTACGATGAAACCCCTATTTTGTATTTGTTAAACTCCTCGAAAATGGCTAGACCGATTCTCATGAAATTTTGTGTGCATATTAGTTAGGTCTGAGAATCGGACATCTATTTTTCTGTTCTATTTCTTTTATGTTACAGCATTCAAAAATACATACAACCCTAAATTTTCAACCCTCTACGATCAACTCCTATTTTTTATTTGTTAATTATAAATTATATAACTTCAATTTTTCTGGCAAGATTTTGATTTTTACTTCGTCATGACTTAGAATAAAAAAATTCATATTACTCTCAATTTTTTACCCTTCTACGATCAACCCATATTATTCCATCGCAATTTTCATTTTTCTTTATTTTATCCATAGATCCGCAGTAGGGTTGCAAGATGTCAATCGAAAATAACAATAGTCGATCTGAGAATAGGTCGTAATATATTTTTACCCCTATAATAATATAATAAAATGATTAGGGTGGTTCAACACAAACATTTTTATGAATTTTTTGGACAAAATTATTTTCTATTTTTTATGATGTTGCATTAAAAAATACATATAACTCTAAATTTGCACCTTTCTATCAACAACACATATTTTTTGATAGCCATTTTCATAATTTAAGCAACGTTTGCCGGGTCAGATAGATTACTATCTAGATAGATAAATAGTTAGATAGGTAGATATACATCGGCAGATAGATGAATAGATAGATGGATAAAAATAATTTATATGGCAGAACAACGTTTGCCGGGTCAGCTAGTTAATCATAAATACCTATATATACTGTACCTATCATAATCATATACACCACTGTTGTAGAGTAGATATCTTCATATCAGGAGGTACGTGTTTGAGCGACGAATTTCTGCATTTTCAGTCTAAGCGGTGAATTGTTGTTTCCCAATATCTTTGGTGGGATGGCGCTCTGGATTGTTATCCAGCCAGTGTTACTGACCACGATTTGTATTGGGGAACAATTATAAATTTGTTAATTCACTCCGAGTCAAATAAACTGCACTGATGAGATCTAATAAGATCGAAACAGCTGTATGCAGATTTTGAGTCGGGGTGACTTGACAATTTCTATAATTCACCGTTCGATTGTGAATGGAGATTTTGCGTTGCTGAATACGTATAACCAGCTTCCTTGGAAAATTGTTTGATAATTTTTTAAATTATTAAAGAATTTTCCTTGTTCACTTTATGTAATGTATGAAATTGACCTTGGTCGACTAATATGTTTTCCATGATTTGATTGTTATATCTTAAAATAAATAAAATATTACAATTCATTTTTTAATCCCTCTGCTATTTTTTATTGATTCCGTTATGGTATAATATTTATAATTACGTTCGTCAAATTCGAAACGCGAAATGTAAAATTTCATGTAACTTAAATTATCGCAATTAATTAAAATCCGCTTGGAAACTTATATAATTTAGAAATTTCGTTTAGATAACGGTGCATTCCAGGTTTCTTGCCAGCCGGCAGTTTAGATTTTCAGCTTACCTTCATAAATAGAATCTTCTATATGGAGAATTCTATAAATAAAATATGTTAGCAACAGATTCGAATCTAACGCGACAGATAGTTTTTCAATGAAAATTAATTGCTTTACTGTAAACCGTCTCGCATTCCTAATTTTGCTTTTGAATATCTCAAGGATATTTGGGGGATTTAATAATAAATTAATTGATACCACCAACAAGATTCGTATTAAAATATGGCATGTACGAGGGTGAGCTGCGAAATATCGTGCCAATCATAAAGATGGCGCCAGAAGGTCGAATTCAATGTTGGCATTCTAGAGTTCTTTCTTCAAGTAGATTATAATATGCAAAGCTTCAGTACCTTCCTTGAATATGGGGTATCCATTATTAACGTGAGGTATTTACCTGAATATATGAAAACGAAATGTACGGTTATATATGCGGACGATGTCTCCCTCGCAACTTGTGGCAATTCTCCTGAAGAACTGGCAGTTAACCTAACTTTATTATATAATAAGTTTACCGAATGGTGTTCAAACAATCACCTAATTTTAAATAATGGGAAAACGGTTTTAATGAAGTTCAATATCACTAATATATCCAACACTTCTTTTGAAATACATACTGAAAGAATTATTATGACGACTTCCGAGTCGGCAAAGTTCCTTGGAACTTTCATTGACTCATCACTTTCTTTTCAGGCATGTACTGAGCATATATCTAAGAAGATATGTAGCAGCTACTATGCAATCTTGCAACTAAAGGATATATTTTCCCAGCAACAACTAATAAACATCTATTATGCGATGACATACTCTCATTTGTCCTATAATGTTATAATATCGGGAAACTCTAGGCTCTCAACGAAATTGTTTGTTTTACAAAAAAGAGTCATACGTCTTATCTTTGGGATTGATAAGCGAACCTCCTGTAGAGGCCACTTCCAGAGAAACAAAATTCTAACTCTCCCCTGTATCTATATCTATAAAAATATTTTATTCGTTAAAAATAATCTGACTGAATTCATTAAAAGTGCTGACAGTCATAACTATGAGACAAGGCATGGCAGTCTTCTTAGAATACCGCCTCATCGTACTACTTTTTTTGAAAAGAGTCCATCCTACACTGGCATACAGTTGTATAATAAACTACCAGTCTCTATGAGAAAATTTCAAAATTTTAATGTGTTTAAAAAATCTCTCAAGGATCTCCTGTGGCAATACTCATTTTATAGCCTTGATAAATTTGTGGAATGTATCTTTTGATGTTTTTTATACCCTTTTGTGTTTGTTTATACTGTGATTTATTTCAATGTATTGTCTTTTCTCCACTGACTTTTCCAATATCATGTAAATGGTCTTAATGGAATAAAAAAATTATTATTATTATTATTTAGGGGGATCGAGGAAAATCTCACTCAATCTCACGTGGGGAAGGAGGTGGTCTCATCAAAAAAAAGTTTTAAATATTTTTAAACATTACACTTATCCCGCTTTTTTTGTGTATCTACCCTGGCAAATTCCGATCCGCTAAAACAAAACAAATATCAAACGGCCATTTTGCAAATGGCGCTCAATGGCATTCATTGACGACAATTTAGTAATTCCAAATAAAGGAGCGGTTCAATGGTAATTATATGTTAATCGGTGCGACGCAACCCTGGGGTGCAATTGTTTCAGCAGGGTGAACGTGTCTCTCCACTGGTAAGTCGTACTATTTATATAATTTGCTTAATTTACTTAGCATTAGTTGTTTGAGTTCAGCAATAGTGTAATAGTCAACATGTGACATAATATTAATCCAAAATTAACGTGCGTTAATAAAAAAAATTCCGTTTATGAAGAAAACGTCTCTCCCCTGTTGTATTTCCCCTGGCGAGATTATTACCAGGGGAAGTACTGAATGGCCAGGGGAGATCATTTGGATAATTATATGTTTGTATAAACTAATTTAAAGATAGTTAATGTTCTAATTCAGATATAGTTAAGTACAATGTTTCATAAAAGTTCATTTTAATAATAGTTTTATCACATCAAATCTTTCCATTGATCAAAAAAGTCTTGATGTCTTTACCCTTCCTTATGTATTTTCCCTGGCTACCTTAAAAATAACTAAAAATCTATAAATTGACTTGCCCTTACGTAAATGTGCACTTAGAAGAAACTATAGTCGTAATATACGTGTTAAATCAAAAAACTCCAACTTTTTTCCTTGGCCGCATCCTCTATGTACTTGAGACCTCTTATCGTAGAATGACCCATATACAATCTAGGACTTTTTTATCGATCTTTTTAAGATATATAATTCCGTAGTACATTAATTTAATCTAGGTATATTGTAACGTTTAGCCGGCGTTTACGATTTAAGGGCACGAAATCATATTTTTCGGCTGTTCTGTACTACAATATGTATGTATCATACATACAAACCTTGGTTTTGAATCACTCTATCTATTGCAAATCCATTGAGTAGTTGGAAATTTTCTGAAGAGAAAACTGGAACACAAATATCCACGCAGATTTACAAGTTCATACGAATACTCTAGTCCATACCCTCCTTTAACCTAAACATAGTGTCCAATTTTGAATATTCATTGTTTTTCCAATTCTATGTTCGTCTGATTCAAATTACGTATTGAATTACGTACATTCTATTTTTACGTGCGTAATTCACATAGGATGCAAATTTATTTTGCCATTCTATTCTACGATTACGAATGTGAATGCATCGTTATGATTATTAATGCCGCAAGAATTCGCCGTGCCAGAAATTGAAAAGTTGTGGGAGAAATTCTTTTGGCACAATTGTAAAAGTGTTTCAATGGAAATTCATCACTGGCTTAATCATCTTCTAAACCTTTCTCTCGCATTCATTAAACGTTTAGACGACAATCATAAAAGTCAATATTAAGCTAGTTGGGCGCTGATTATTCAACGCTAGTCTTATGCCGGCTCTTCACGTTGGCCAACATAGTGGCGAACTTGATGGCCAATACGTATCGCCAACATATAGAGCGGGTGTTTGTGATACATTGGTTTGTATTGGAATGATGGCCGACAAGTTGGCGCGAGATCCGTGTGGTGTCGGTTTTTTACAAAAGATCAAAGGGTTGTGGCAGAGTTTTGGCCGTCGCGTCCACACGTTGGTCACACTTTTAGTTTGCTACGAGCTTTCAGAGTGATCAATGATTTTTACCCCGAGGCGAAGCTAAGGGGTTATAGTATCTCGACAAAAAGTTAGTAGCTGGTCCGATTTTGAAAATTCCAACGGATATCGATAAAACACATATGATAACATAAGAAAAGTGTTTTCAAAAATTTTTTCCCACGAGGAATAAAAAAATTATAGGGTTTTTTAGATTTTTTTGTCCATAGAAGTGTGGTACTATCTATAAATCTTAAACCTAAACCGATTTTTACAATAATGAAATAAAATGATAGCATTTAATGTATTGTTTTTTAATTTATATAACACATTCAAAAAATATTGACGTGGCACCACCTAGAAATAAATAAATTAGTAAAAATTATGAATTTCACTCAAAATTTTGATTTTATCTCAAATACTATACATTTTCCGATATAGTCATCATGAGGAAAAATGATCTGCGAATTGATCCGAATATTGGCCAGTATCGAAGCAAACTGAACGACCTTCCAACAGTTCCAACGTGTGGATGACAGCACGAACTCTTGGCGAATATATTGGCCACAACATTCGCCACTATGTTGGCCAACGTGAAGAGCCGGCATTAGTCGAATGCTACAAGAACATATAAATGGCAATTTTTCCTACCTTTTTCAAACATTCGATAGGGGACATCCATTAATTAAATTACGTGAGGTGTTTGGGGGGGGGGTGGTCTAAATCGCGCGTGGGGAAGGGGGTGGTCTCATCAAATATCACATAATTTTTTTTTCGAAAGAAACAGTATAAATTTGCGAGAAAACTGGGTAATACTAAGTAAAAAAATTTTCTCCACTAAAATATACTTAAATCACATAAAAATATTCATCGCGGTTTAATTAGGCACTGATGGAACAATTTATTAACTATAAATAAACTCATTTGGTTGGAAACCATTTATTCATTTATTAAATATGAAAAACAATTTTTGTAACATTATTCGTTAACTATTGATAAATACTTTTTTTGGGGTAAATATTTCTTCTTCATATACGGTACGATGTGAATATTATTCATAAAAAAATAATGCCATAACCTTTTATAATAAACATACGATGCAATAATAATTTTCATTAAAAAAAAACTGACATATTTATTACAACTATTGTTTTATTATTAACTTAATTTTTTGCACATTTTCATAAAATATTACTGATTTACTTGAACTACCTAATATAATTAGCATAGATTAACTCATTGATATAAAAAATATGCATTTAAAAAAATCTCACTTGAGATTCGGGATGGGTAGAGGGGGTCGAGCAAGAACTCACGACATCTCACTAAGGGGGGAGGGGGAGTCAAAAAATCGCCAAAATTACCTCACGTAATTGATGGATCCCCCTTACGGAATTTTAAGTATGAATAAAAATTATGTTTAAGCCGTCATTTTTGACATTTGGAGGATTGGAATTTTATTAATTATGTTATAAAAGGTTTTTTTTTTATCTCGAGGGACCTACAGTTTAACGCCGGTTCCGAACGGCCAATGGGCTTGTAAACGATGTACATTACCCAACAATTTATCTTATAAATAGAACCACTAAATTCCGGACATACACAACACCCAAGAGCAAGGTGGGACTCGAACCCACATCATCGGCTTACAAGCGGTACTCCTTACCGCTGGTCTACCGAGGCCTCATTATAAAAGGTTGCTTTGAAACATTATTTTTCCTTTTTTTTTAACGTACTTCTTTTAAGTATTTATTATGTTACTGAATCACTTCACATAATTTTTTCAAATCATTACGTTCTTCGACTAAGTTAGTTATATTATTTGATAAAATTACTGTAGTATAATAATTTTTAGAAATATGAAGACTCTTTAAAAAGTATCTAACTACAACAAAAAATTGAAAAACAGGTGAGAAGCAGATGGTCGTATTTTTCCGTCGAAGTGCATCTCGATTCGAACGGAATATAAATTATGGTTTCAATCGAAAAAAACACGATACCAAGTGCGTTATATAGATCCTAACGCCCGATGGGCGTTAGGATCTAGTAACGCACGTGGTGCATACAAGATTTTATTTTTCACGAAAAAATTATTTAATTTTAAAGAAAAATCGATTTTAAATTCGGTTCATTGCTCCTATTCTTTCCATTTTCCTTCTCATAGTAGGCATGTCATTTGCTGATATTTTGACGTTTGTGAATATTTTTGTCATCATATTTAGTGAATGTCATTGCTGCTTTCTTTGTGTAGTCTTATAGAAATGATGGAAATGAAAATGAATTTACCCAAGAATATCATAGAAAATGCAGCCAAAGCTGCGAATAATTCATTGTCGGAGAAATCCAGAGTCGTATACGACAAGGATTACGAAGTATTCAATCAATGGAAGTTGCTTAATTTCTCCTCGTACAACTAGCGAGCGTTATGATCCATTGTGCCCGCTCATAACGCCCTAGGGCATAAATGAGTGTATTTATAGCAACCTTATCTGAGGTAAAATCAACAAGTGAAAAATAAAGTAATATTTTTTTAACAAAATGCATTCGTGCAGATGCAAAAATCCTCGTCTTCGACTCGAATTTCTGTTGCCACAAGCACTCATGCTTCTTGTTCAAATATTACTTAGAAACGTGTTTTTTCGATTTTTCTCGGGAAAATTAGATGCCCTTATGATATTACTCACGAAAATACACGTAAAAAGATAAAAGCGAAAAGCAAGGACGAGGAGCTATCAAGGCATAGTATATAATCATGAAACACCTAGTTTCTCATCATTTATTTGTTCTATGATAGACAGACATTGCACCTTCCGGTTTTATTAGGTTTTCATAGATTTAAGAAGCTTAAACTCCATAAATCTTATCTATATATTGTAAAATTACGGGGAAGTTGAGATTTTGACCTGAAATATTCGAAAACAATTCGAGTTTTTCATCTTGAAAATAAAAACTAACAAAATTGCTCCTTTGTCAAACTACTAAACACGGTTTGTTTGTTCATGTTTCTCAAATTTTAAAGGAGAATTAAAGTTCCTTCTGAGTTTTTGTCATGTTCATTTTGTTGTCTTTTTGAGCCTTGTTCAGATGGAAGTTAAAAAAGTTTATGTTAATATTGTAAAGTAATTTTTGTATAATTTTAGCATCCTGAAGAAGAACCGGTTAAGGTTCGAAATATAGATGTATTGACGATTGACTTTCGTTTATTAATTGCCCTTTTAACTAATTTCCGAGAACACAAAGAAAGTGTATACAGGGTGTCCCGTAAATAACACGCCAGAGTGACACTGGAGGTTGATTGGCTTGAGGTTAATCAGATAACATCAACATGACCTTAGTAAAAAATATCTGGTTCTCGAGGTATTGCCATTCTTATGTTTTTTTCAAAAATATACACTTTTTGGTCATTTTCTCGCCTGTTTTGAATATAAATAACTTCTGACTCATGGTTTTTCTTAGGCAAATTACAACGTGGTAGTTGTAGAAAATATCTGAAACCGCCATTCATAACTCTTTTTTATTCATTATATGTAGGCGTCCAAATAATGAACAGAACATAAGGTCGTATTAATTATTTCAACAGGTTTTTACGTCGTTAAAAGCAAATAAAGAATTTTGATCTGAAATTTGAATCATTATTTTCACAAGTTTTTCGGAATGTCCACCACCGACTTTTAAACACAACCTGCATCTCCTCAAAAATTGTCCTTGATCTCAAATCATTTATTTCACGAACTACTTGATTGATAATGATGAAGAATGTGGTTGCAAAATGATGGGTGCCCTGTACACTATGCTCGTGCAGTAAGGGCGCATCTTGATCAAACATTCCCAAGAAGATGGATTGGCCGGCTAGGACCAATTGTGTGGCCCCCGCGCTCCCCATACCTCAATCCTCTAGATTTTTTTATTGGGGATGTTTGAAAGATAAGGTCTATGGAAAACCGAATCGATCGGCAAATGAATTGCGTCAACGAATCAATCAAGCAGTACCATTTTCGAGAGAGCATTAAATAGGCTACTTTTTAAGATAATTTGCTGATTCAGTCCGGTACAATATTTTTTCACAGTAAGTAGTCAAACTTCAGTTAAGGTTTTTGGATTTAAATTAAATTGAAAAAACTTAATTTTTTTTGATGTTAGCGAGTTAGTTTTTAGTGAAATGATGGGTTGATTGTCTCAGCCAGCTATTGATGATAGCACAAGATAAAAAAACATAAGTTAGAAGTTATTTATATTCGAAACAGACGAAAAAATGACCAGAAAGTGTACATTTTTGAAAAAAACATAAGAGTGGCAATATCTCGAAAATCAGAAAACTTTTACTGAGGTCATGTTGATGTTATCTGATTAACTTGAAGGCAATCTACCTCCAGTGTCACTCTGGCGTGCTACTATTTACGGGACACCCTCTATTATATATATATATATATATATATATATATATATATTATATATATATATATATATATATATATATATATATATATATATATATATATATATATATATATATATATATATATATATATATATCTATATATGTATATATATATATATATATATAATATATATATATATATATATATATATATATAGGACTTGGCACAACTTTATAATTTCAAATATTCTGAGTGACAAATATTGGAAAAAAAACCAAAAATGCCAAAAATCTCGAAAACCGTCAATATTTTAGAAATAAGGAATGTAGAAACCGAAAAAGCAATAAAAAATGAAGGACACCCTACTGCGTAGCACTAGGAATGATAAAACCCCTCGGCGCATGTGCATGTCGTCAATATTTTTTGAATGTACCTATTATATAAATTGAATCACAATGAAAGTCGATTTTACGTATGGAATGAAGGAAAATTGCAATAAATGTATTAATAAGTCGATATTACGAATAAAATCCGTGAAAATTTATTTAAAAAATTCATTGCTTGACTGTCGAATTTGAATATCCTATCCCGGCTCATTTTGCTGCAAATTATGAATCAAATTGATAAGATATCTCTATGGATGGAAAGCAGACACAGACGCAGAATCAAGCTTAAGCTATCAACGTCGCTTGGTTACCGTGGCACACAGAGCACATCGACGCATGTTTTGTAGGACTTCGTACGTATCGACCTTGGCGCATGCGCATGTCGTAATGCCTATCTAAAAAACGCTATAATTTTTTATTCTTCGTTGGGAAAAAATTTGGAACAAAACTTCTATGATGAAATCATATGTATTTTATCGATATCCGTTGGAATTTTCAAAATCGGACCAGATCCCAACTTTTTGTAGTGAGAATTTAGCTTCACCTCGGGGTAAAAACGCTATATTTTTTTTTCTTCGTTGGTAAAAATTGGGAATTCAAATTCCCCAATGAAATCATGTGTGTTTTATCGATATCCGTTGGAATTTTTAAAATCGGGCCAGTTACCAACTTTTTGTCAAGAGACTATAACCCCTTTAGCTTCGCCTCGGGGTAAAAATATAGGTTGCCATTTGAAAAAAGATAGTTGGTATCTGCCCAGAAAAAATTGAACACCATGTGTGACCGACAATATTTTCATTTTGTCGAGCTCGAGTAATAAGGTAATATTATAGAAATATAGATTCCTATCTGCTTCCTAAATAGAGATATGGAACACCGCGCCACTGTTGCAGGACCCTGTATGTAGGCCTGTAAAAGTAACGAAAAATTTGTTACCCGTATGTATTCGTTACTTTATGATGGAGTATTCGTTACTAAGTATTCGTTACTTTCGTTACTTCCGTATAAGGAAAGATTTGAACGCTTTAGAGGCTCTTGCACCGTTTTATTATGAAACGTCGTTTAACTAAACTTGGTTTATGTGGGGTTTAAGACGGCTTAAACGCCGTTTATATTTTGGTGCAAGCGAAAAAAAATATTAAACTCGGTTTATCATTAAACTTAGTTTAATAATATACGGTGCAAGAGCCTATTAGTGTACTTTACCGTATATACGTTAGATTTCGTTATCGTTACTTTCGTATGTTTCGTTACATTCGTTATCGTTACTTTCGTATAAGATTCGTTAGTAGTTTACTTTACAGATATACCGTATATACGTTAGTTTCGTATGTTTCGTTACATTCGTTATCGTTACTTTCGTATAAGATTCGTTCGTTCCGTATAATATAAGGATAATTTGAAAGATTCAAGCTCATATTCCTTATTGCATTAATATTTATGTGTCGTTATTTATACTTAGTATGATTTATTGGATTATAGGACACTTTCCTGTAGGCTAGGGTTATAGATAGCTGATTGCATTTTATTAATTACAATAAAATTCTTGTGCATATTTGTAGGAAACACCATTCACGCATATTATTACTGAAATAACGGCTTTTGAATTTTTTAGGTTTTTTTTCAAATTATTCAACAGAGTGATCAAAGAAGGATATTATTTTGTAATAATTTAAGGCTTATTTTATATAACATTTTGAAATAAAATAATTTCACATAAATTGGTTTCTGCAGATTACTTTTATTAGTACTGGCAAACTGGTATTTTTTTAAGGTATGTGAATATAATAATTTTTTTGTGATTTAAATTTTGAAAATTTTTTTAGAGGTATGTCTTGTTTTTTTTCATGTTTTTCTTTATACTTATTGAAAAAATTTTATTATCAAATATGTGAGTGTTTAACTGATGTAATATGTAGGTAAAAAAGTGAAGTAAAGTTCGTGTGACTTGTGGTGGTCATCTTTTCACTCGTACATCTAATAAAAATTAAACATCTGACGTCACGGTTATCTACCTTAATAATTATTACCCAAAGATAAATTTTAATTTTTTTATATGATAAATTCGATGGACGATGAATCAACTCTGTGGTAGTTCATATTTATATTAAAAATTAAATAATAACATTATCAAGACTGAATACATGTATTCAGTCTTGATAATGCTGTAACAGGCGAAACTAGTCGAATAAAAATTTATTTTCATTTTGTGGTTTTTAGACACGTTGTTTTCTTATTATTTAATTTTTAATATTTTTATATGATATTCATAAACAGAACAGTAGTACAAATACATGCTCAAAGTCATGCGCAAAGGAAAAATGCGAAAGTAACGAGTAACGATGCTAGTTCGAAAGTAACGAATCGTTACTTCGAGTCTAATGAAGTATTCGTTACTTAGTAACGAATACATACGGTTTGCCACAGCTCTACCTGTATGTATATATATATATATATATATATATATATATATATATATATATATATATATATATATATATATATATATATATATATATACCACTGTTGCAGGACCCTGTATGTATATATATATATATATATACATACAGGGTCCTGCAACAGTATATATATATATATATATATATATATATATATATATATATATATATATATATATATATATATATATATATATATATATATACCTCTATAAGTATAGTCATCTAACTAAACCAAACATACGCTCCCAAAAATTGGTGAAATCCGATAAGACGGTTAGCGAAGCACCTCTCGCTCGATTATCCAATTTACTCCAGCTCAATTCGTAAAACTGATATAAGTCGATGAACTAGATAAACGAATCTTTTCGGTCGCCTCACCTAGATAATCTGTACGTGTTCACTTTCACTGGCGTGGAATAAAAACAAACATTACCATTTTCAGTTACGCCGGCCCATTTATGTTAATACGAGAAACTTGTGCGACCTTTATCGCTCGACCAATTTCTTCTGATGTTTCCTTGTTAGCGAACAAAATTTAAGAACGTATTTTACAAACTTTTTAAGTATTCACCTTTCACATTTGACCTCAACGGTGGAGACATCAAACTACGTCGGAATAAAAATATTGCGACAATGGAATTTTTATTTTTTAATTGACATTTGTTTGACGTCTACCTGGGCGTGACCTAGTAGCAGGTCACAAAACGAAAGACTTTATTAAAATATCACAGCCATAGGTGAACTAAAGAAGAACTTATATTTATAATTGAAACAATGAAGACTAAATAAAAATGAATAATTTGAAAACTCCTAGATATGAACAAACAACATACTGATGACGCCTATTTAAAAATCTGAAAGAGGATATTATCATTCAACTCTCATCAAAATAAAACTCTTCAACCAAAAACACAATTACAATAAGAACACAGAAACAACCAATTCAAAAAAAAATAGTAATAAATCCAAAAATACGAAATTTATTCTTAGACGTTCTAAAATGTCAATAAACTTAAATAAAACTACGCTAATGACTTATATAATGCTTTGAAAAGATACAGATTAAAACGAAAAAAATTGGGAAACCATAGACAGACTGTTTAGCTCTTTAACAAGGTCTATTTAGTAGTGTCCTGAACATCGGTACATCGACCGAGTGGGAAATTCTATCAAACCTTCATAATCACTTCATAAGTCCTAAGACCAGCCCATCTCTCAAACTAAATCAAGTAGGACGTCAATCATCAAATTCTCATGTCACACGTAGGAATTTCTATCATTAATATACATATAAATAAATATATATATATATATATATATATATATATATATATATATATATATATATATATATATATATATATATATATATATATATATATATATATATATATATATATATCTATAATGTTCAGAAAGATTTCCGCGGTCGGAAGTATTTGAAAAACTTGGTTCTCGGAATGAACCGCGTAAAAGATTCGAAAAAAAACGTTGACTCTGAAGAGTAGGCAGGTTGAGACTTCAGAGTTGACAGGAAGCAGTACGGTTGGTGGAGTAGGCAGGTTGAGACCACGCAATCGTATTGTTTCCGATTCCTCCTAATTCGATTCGTGGAGTAGGCAGATTAAGGCCACGTGTCTGAATTATTCCCCTTCTGATTCGAGTTTTTTCGAATCTTTTACGCGATTCATTCCGAGAACCAAGTTTTTCATATATACATATATATATATATATGTTAAATACTAGGGTTAAATGTTAAATACTAAGGTTGATACACACAAATAAGAATAACTATTTAGACCAAGTCCGTTTATTGCTCAATACGTTAACAACTTGTTTATACGTTCAAGCATACTCGACGACTCCCTGACTTCACACTCGTGCGCAGTAATTCTCTACTGGATGGGGATGTATAGGGATACCGTTAACATATATATATATATATATATATATATATATATATATATATATATATATATATATATATATATATATATATATATATACATATATATATATATATATATATATATATATATATATATATATATACATATATATATATATATATATATATATATATATATAGATATATATACATATATATATATATATATATATATATATATATATATATATATATATATAATATACAGGCTGTTCCAGAATAACGTCAGAAAATTTTGAGGGGTTATTCTTTAAGAAATTTTGAGAAAAAAAGGTCTTATTTCATTGGAACTTTTTTTTTAAATGCCTTAAAGAATAACCCCTCGAAATTTTCTGACGTTATTCTGGAACACCCTGTAGATATATATATATATATATATATATATATATATATATATATATATATATATATATATATATATATATATATATAAGTATATATATATAAATATGTTTATGTATCCATTCTGTCTACGTAAGTTGGCTACATATGGAAAACTTTTTTATCATTAGTTTTAACAGAAAAAATGTATTCTTTATAAAAAGTTCTGCATGTTCTAAAATCCAAAATTCAACCATCAGATATTAAATTGTATCAGTCGTATACGAAGTGTTTCAAAAAAATGAGTTTTGATCAAGAGTAAAGTACCTTCATTTTTGAGAATATCAAAAATTTTTATAGGGAAATGATGTTAAGGATTAAAAATGATTTTCAAATATTCAAAACTGTTTATTTACAATAAAAAGAAAATTTCTCTGTCATAACGCTGAAAGTTGGTTCGAACATCAATGAATAATTATTAATCAAGTAGAATTAATATTCAAACTTAATAAATATGCTTTTAGTGGATATCTGTGTTCTAGAACGAAAACACTTTACTGAAATTTAAAGTCAATATTAATGATGTTTCAAATTATTGAAAACAGACAATTTCGCAAGAGAAACAAATTAAATTTATTTGATTTTTAGGGTTTTCATTCTTTATACAGGCTCACAGTTGATATAAGTTTACAACATGTTGGTACTGAATTTAATCATTCGAAAAATAAATTTCTCTAAAAGCTACAACAATACTTAATAACATTCCAATAATTAAAATTGTGAAAGGTGCTGCAAGGTGCTTCAAGGATAATTTCACATTATTCAAAGAATATTCCAAATACGTGAACTGACTGTCATAGTTAGCGATAATTTTTTCCCGAAACCCATGCTCCACGATGATTCCCAAATATTTGTTAAAAATCGGATAGAATGGGTGACCAATTCGCATAGCAACCGAAATTTTCATACTCATAAAGGGAGGATCTAATCTCTTGATTACCGGTGTGCCGTTTGGATTCAGAACGCGCCAGTAATGTCTAGCGGTTCTATCTAGACCGAGTAGAGCAACATCTTGATTATCCGCGCAGTATTTGAGACACTCGATAGACGTTAAGCACTTTCCTGTATCGATAGAAAGATCATCAGGAATGAAAAGCATTCCTATTTCGAAATTGTTTCGAATCATAGGCAATTCATATGCAATAATATCCTCGAACGAGTTGATTTTATGAATATAATCTTCGCCTATCAGGTGATATAAGAATTTGCTTTTGTAAATAGCATTAACAATGAAACTGAGAAAAATAATTAAAATGACGATCGTGACCTGAGTCATACTTTTCATTCGAAACTTTATAGATTGTTCCAATAGAAGGAATAGTATACTGAAGATATTTTTTATCAAGAATTTTATGTGTAATTGCTGATTATCAAGAAAACTGGAAAAGAACCAAATGACCGAAATGAAGACGATAGAAAAAATTAAAATGAACCATAATTCTATCGAAAATATTCTAACGAAGAAAAATAACTTCGATAGAGGTTTCGGAGTAGCTACGTACCATGAGGCAGTGTCAAAGATAAAAGGAATTGTGAAAACTACAATTTGTATGTCTTTTTGCATGCCAAATCCAAAGAACATATCGCACTTTGCATTATATTTCCGCTGCATTTGATAGTACTCTGGCGTGATGTTGAGATATTTGAAAATGATTGCGAATATTTCTGTTTCCATACCATTCTCACATTCCGTACACCTGTCTGGATAACATAGCGACAAACTGAGTCCATTGAAATTATCCAAATCTTCACTCTTGAATACTTCTGATGCAGAGAAATTCTCAAAAATGTTCTCATCAACTGAACGAAATTCTGCACTCACAGTATCAATGATATTCGAAGTAGTCCTCTTGTTCACAACAAGTTTGGAATATTTTCCAGAAGGGTTCAAAAATATCGTATTTATGAAACCCAACATACGAAGAGAACGAGCCAACTTTGGTGATATCGTCTCTCCTATAATTATCACTTTCACATCGCTCTTTATTGATCTCAATAATTTTTTCTCTATTTCTTCAGAAGCAAAGTCAATGAATTCCTCAGTTTGCCTCATATCAGTTATTATTACACTCGGATCTGTATCATGCCAATTACCAGTTATATTATAGTCCTTGTATGACACATCGAGTCTTATAGTTGGATAATCCAGAGGGTATGAACCAACAACCAGAACGAAACCCCTCTCCTTTATATGGTGGCGAATCAGAGTGTCGAGGCATCTCAGCAAAAGAAATTGGTTGTGTATTGAGGGGGCAATGAGCATAGTGAATGTTACACAGAAGAAATTCTGCCATGAATTGATAACTTTTATCCTGCTAGAGTTTTCTACTCCTGCGGTGAACAAGTTGCTCATTTTTGATTACATGAAAATTTCATGCATTTCGTGCGTTTAAATATGCTATAATCGAAAAATAATAGTTCTAGTTTCCGAACGAATTAACAAAAGTTGTTCGACATAATATGGAATGATATATATGAATATATAATTCGGTGATAAACAACAACAATACTCAATTTTTCATTGTAGAAAATTATTTTAAAAATATACAGAGTGTTATTTAATTCCTCAGTTATTTATGAGGTGAAAAGTTCATATAAGTAAAGGTCTCCGCGAGGCCTTCATTTTGGAGATACAGGTAATTGAAAATTTAATTTGTTTGTCATTCAAAAATATTGAACTAAAATAGTAAATATCCATGTTCTAGAACTAAAATACTGTACTTCTGAAATTCAACTTCCAAATTAATTACGTTAAAATTATTGAAAACAGACAATTTCTCAAGAGAAACAAATTGAATTTATTTGATTTTTAGGCTTTTTATTCTCTTCACTGACTCAGTCGATATAAGTTTAAAACAAGTTGGTACTGAATTGAATCATTCGAAAAATAAATTTCCCTAAAAGCTACAACAATACTTAATAACATTCCAATAATTAAAATTGTGAAAGGTGCTGCAAGGTGCTTCAAGGATAATTTCACATTATTCAAAGAATATTCCAAATACGTGTACTGACTGTCATAGTTGGCGATAATTTTTTCCCGAAAACCATGCTCCACGATTATTCCCAAATATTTGTTAAAAATCGGATAGAATGGGTGACCAATTCGCATGGCAACCGTTATTTTCATACTCATAAAGGAAGGATCCAATCTCTTGATTACCAGTGTGCCGTTTGGATTCAGAACGCGCCAGTAATACCTAGCGGTTCTATCTAGACCGAGTAGAGCAACATCTTCATTTTCCGCGCAGTATTTAAGACACTCGAGAGACGTTAAACACTTTCCTGTATCTATAGAAAGATCATCTGGAATTAAAAGCTTTCCTATTTCGAAATGGTTTCGAATCATAGGCAATTCATATGCAATAATATCCTCGAACGAGTTGATTTTATTAACATAATCTTCTCCTATCAGGTGATATAAGAATTTGCTTTTGTAAATGGCATTAACAATGAAACTGAGAAAAATTATTAATATTACGATCATAACTTGAGTAATATTTTTCATTCGAAACACTACAGATTGTTCCAATAGAAGGAAAAGTATACTGAAGATATTTTGTAGTAGGAACTTTATGTGGAAAAGGCTATTATCAAGAAAATTGGAAAAGAACCAAAGGACCGAGATGAAGACGATGGAAAAAATTAAAATGAACCATAATTCTATCGAAAATATTCTAACGAAGAAAAACAACTTCGATAGAGGTTTCGAAGTGGCAACGTACCATGAGGCAGTGTCAAAGATGAAAGGAATTGTGAAATCTACCATTTGTATGTCCTTTTGCATGAAAAATCCGAAAAACATATCGCATTCTAAATTATATTTTTGCTGCATTTGGTAGAACTCCGGCGTGATGTTGAAATATTTGAATATTATTGCGAATATTTCTGTCTCCATACCATTCTCACATGCCGTGCACCTGTCTGGATAACATAGCGACAAACTGAGTCCATGGAAATGATCCAAATGTTCACTCTTGAATACATCTGATGCAGAGAAATTCTCAAAAATGTTCTTTTCAACTGGATAAAATTCTCCATTCCAGGTATCAATGATATTGGAAGTCGTCCTCTTGTTCACGACAAGTTTGGAATATTTTCCATTAGGTTTTAAAATTATAGTATTTATAAAACCCAACAAACGAAGAGAACGAGCCAACTTTGGTGATATCGTCTCTCCTATAATTATCACTTTCACATCGCTTTTGATTGATCTTAATAATTTTTTCTTTATTTCTTCAGAAACAAAGTCAATAAATTTCTTAGTTTCCCCCATATCAGCTATTATTACACTCGGATCTGTATCATGCCAATTACCAGTTATGTTATAGTCCTTGTATGAAACATTGAGTCTTATAGTTGGATAATCCAGAGGGTATGAACCAACAACCAGAACGAAACCCCTCTCCTTTATATGGTGGCGAATCAGAATGTCGAGACATCTTAGCAGAAGAAATTGGTTGTGTATTGAGGGGGCAATGAGCATAGTGAATGTAACACAGACGAAATTCTGCCATGAATTGAAAAATTTTATCTTGCTGCAATTTTTTATTCGTGCGGTAAACAAGATGCTCATTTTTTATGTAAATGTTTCATGCGTTTCGTGCCTTTAAACATGCTATAATCGAGAAATAATAGTTCTAGTTTCCGAAAAATTGTTCGGCATAATAACGAATTATATATATATTAATATATATGATCAACAAAAACAAAACTTGATTTTACTATGTTTATAATCAAAAAATAATTAAAAGCTATAGAGGGGGGTCTTGAATCAGTGTCCGATATTTTACAGGGTGATTTCTCAGTTATTTATAAGTTGACAAGTTCATATAATCATGGGCATCATCCGCGAGGCCTCAATTTTCGAGATACAGGTTGTTAGAAATTTTATTTTATTTTTGTTGTTAGTAAATAATTTTTGGAATGAAGTCGACATTTGGACGAAAATTAGTACTTATTTGGGGTTTTTTTAATATAAAAAATTCAAATTTGATCTTAGTTTGGTTCTCAATTGTAGGGGGCGCCACCTAGAGGTGTATTTCTGTTTTCGAGGGTCACAACTTTTTTTTTCGTGCATGAAGGTATCACATTTTCTAGAAGAAGAATCGATTCGTTATCACTTTTACGTGAAATATGTATGCCTGTCAAAAGTCGCTACAAGCAACCGTTTTTGAGATATGTCGATTTAAATTAATCGATGAATACAATCTTTTTGATTCGAGAACTCTTCTAAAATCAAAGTATCAAGTAGGCTAGGAGGTTTATCCTGCATTGTTTTTTAATTTTTTTGAACGTATCTTGAATCTGTGTTCTTGATTCATAAGTATTTTCATGCCGTGCCCTTGGTGTCACAGCACGGGTATTCCACCAGATCTTCGGGACATCATGTTCACCTTCCTATTCCTTCCTCTGAACTAACAAAAAAGTCCATCATTTACAATTCTAAGAAAATTTATGAACACCTTCCAGAGGAATTAAAATCTATAACTTCCTTGGCCAATTTTCGGAATCGAACAAAATCTTATTTTCTTGATAGACCTTATTTCTCTATAAAGGACTACTATTCTGAGCATTGATTCATCGATATGACCAAATTGAATAACACAGGCATCAGCTTCGATTGAAGAGGATTTGACAATCTCAACTGTATTGTAAAGTTTGTACCGGGTGTCTGATTAAGAGAGGCACGCGGCTGTATCTCACAAACTATTCGTCGTAGAGACTTACGGTAAAAAAATTTATGACCAAAGTGGCCAACAGAAAATCCTGGAAATTATTTTCAGGTTTCTAAGATGGACGTCAGGGGGCGTAACAGCCATCTGAAACTTTTAAAGTGATTTTTTTCTGAAATTCATCTAGTGAATATACCAAAAAAATATTTTTTGTTTAAAGCTGAGCTTCATTCCAGTTATTTTTATTTGACACTTTTTGAGGTTAGGTTAAGATGTTTTTATTGCTCAGAAAAGAGTTCTACGCTCCATGATTGGCCTTTCAAATCGTAGATCATGCAGACCTACATTCAAAAATCTCAAAATATTAACTCTGGCTTCCCTTGTTATATATATATTATGTGTACATGTTTTCACAGGCAATGAAGCTACATTTAAAAAAAATAAAGAAAAGCATGGTTTGAACACCCGTCAGAAAGAAGACTATTTTTTACCAGTTGCTAAATATCAATTAACTTATAAATCACCAAATTATATGGCACCTAGAATGTTTAATGCTCTCCCAACGGATTTGAAGAATTGTGGATCCACTAATATGTTCAAAAGAAAGTTGAAGCATTTCTTGGCAGAAAATTGTTATTATGAAGTGAAAGATTATTTGTTTTAATTGTCAAGTATATATATGGTTGTGTATTCTTTTTTGTATTTTTATGTATTTTTTCCCTCTTGTTTTTCTGTATTGACTTTTTCTATACAGTTTTATGGCTGTCTTAAAGAAATAAAGAATTATTTATTTTATTTTTTATTTACGTATCTATTGAAATGAAGTGGTGGGGGGTGATTCAATGTTTTTTTGAATAAACAGCTGTAACTCCTGAACGACTGAACGGATTTCAACAATGTTAATCTCGTTGGGAAAAGCATTTATTGCTTCATCGCAAACATTTTATCTGTGGTCTGTCAAATTTTTAATTATGCCGGTAGAGAGCGTTTTTTGATATAATAACAGAAAATTGCTAATTTCTCCGAAAGATTAAATGCAATAACATAACTTTTTTTCTATAAAAATGTATTATGATGATGCCAAAATAGGCTAGTGAAAACCGTATCTCGATACCTTATTGCTAGCCTAAAATATCGAAGAAAGAAAATTTAGTTATCATATGATTCAAAAAGACGCCATCACACCGGTATTTATTTTCATTTATCTATATTTTTCCAAGAATCAATTTTGAAATTTCATCATTCAATGATTATCATATAGGTACTAGTATTCTTAGTTCAACAAAATTTTATAAAATCGTTTAGGGGCATAATAATCAATAAATATAATTTGTGAAAGTGCAAGAAGGTAGTCAGAATAAGAAGAGAAGGCCATGAAGGAAAAATAAATGCCTAAAATCAACTTGTCAACAAATATTAAAAATGAACTTATAATGACAGTGTAATGAGTTTTTGTGGCACACACAAGTAAGGACTGAAAACTATTGAAATGCATTTACGAACAATGATGTTGATATGTTTGCGGTATATTTTGAAAGTTTTCAAAATGCGGCAATGGCACAAAGATTATATAGAACTCGATTTCCAAATTGACGTTCACGCCATACGAGAATTTGTTGGGCATATTTGAAGAAAATAGAGAATTTTCATTTGAAATTTATAGGGTCGAAGCTGCCAGTATTACGCTAATTTCGGATATCTCAAGACGTTGTTGACTAAACGTGGAAAAATTCTCGCGTGGCGTAGACGCCGAATATAGAGCACTGTATATTCTTTGTGCCAATGCCACATTTTGAAGAATTTCAAAATATACCGTCAGTGATATCAACAGCTTCATTGTTTGTAAAATGTATTCCAATCTTTTTCAATCCTTACTTCTGTGTGCCACAAAAACTTATTAAACTGCCACTATATGTATAATTTTAGTATTTGTTGACAAGTTGATTTTAGGCATATGATTTTCCTCCATGGCTTGCTCTTCATATACTGACTACATTGCACTTGCATATTATTACATTGGTTATTATGCTCCCACTCGATTTTTTTTTGAAGTTTTTGAAATAAGAATGTTATTTCTTGAAAATCATGAAATTTTTAAATTTCATCATTGATTCTTGGAAAAAATACAGATAAATGAAAATAAATACCGGTGTAATGGCATCTTTTTGAATCATATGACTAAATTTTCTTTCTTCGATATTTTAGGCTAGGAATAAGGTATCGAGATACGGTTTTCACTAGCCTATTTTGGCATCATCACAATACATTTTTGAGGAAAAACGTTATGTTATTGCATTTAATTTTTTTAGAGAAATTAGCAATTTTCTCTTATTATATCAAAAAACGGTCTCTACCGGCATAACTAAAAATTTGACAGACCACAGATAAAATGTTTTCGATGAAGAAATAAATGCTTTTCCCAACGAGATCAACTTTGTTGAAATCCGTTCAGTCGTTCAGGAGTTACATCTGTTTATTCAAAAAAACATTGAATCAACCCCCACCACTTCTTTTCAATAGATACGTCAAAAAGTGTCAAATAAAAATGACTCGAATGAAGCTTAGCTTTAAACAGAAAATATTTTTTTGGTATATTCGCTAGATGAATTTCAGAAAAAAATCACTTTAAAAGTTTCAGATAGCGGTTACGCCCCCTGGCGGCCATCTTAGAAACCTGAAAATAATTTCCAGGATTTTCTGTTGGCCACTTTGGTTATAAAAATTTTTACCGTAAGTCTCTACGACGTACAGTTTGTGAGATACAGCAGCGCGACTCTCTTAATCAGACACCCGGTACATATATATTTTTGTATAGAAATGTGGTGTGATTTTTATTTCTACGTATTATATTGTTTAGTTTGTATAATTTTTGATTGATGTGTGTTTATTTTTATGTTTTACATTGTTTAGTTCCTATATTTTTCGCTTTGTCAATAAAGTGTATAATTTTAAGACAATAAAGCATATTTGATTTGATTTGATCAAGTAGGCTAGTAATTCGAATGTTTCTTTTCTGCTGTTATGCCAAGTATCTCAAAAATGGAGAACTTGTTTATATGAAATTTTCACCTTATAAAAATAGCTGACAAATCGTCCTATAAAATATTGGACACTCATTAAATAACACCTGTGTAATCAGAGAGTTATTGGAACTTTTATAAAGGTAAGCAGTAATAGTGCCGACCTTATATTGACATATACGCATGCGCAGTTGATGTTTAAAATAAGGGAGACAGTATTAATGTTACTGCTTGTCGTTATTTGTGCGCGGTTACTGTAGGGCACTATCCAGACCTTATTTCATGATTTACATGTCATAACCTCTCTTTTTTCGGCTTCTATCTATGTTCTATCCTTTGATAAAGCAAGACAAAGTATCTACCACCTTGTCATTATAACGTAACCTCATAAGGTTGTTGATCTGTGGTTTCAATAACTCTAAATTTTAAGTATATTTTAAGGTCGAGCACTATTTATATAAGGTCAGCACAAATACTGCAAGACAGTAAATTCAGGTTTCCAATAACTCTCTAATATCGAAATTAACTTCGTTAGAACCCGGTGCCCCGCGACACCTCTCGTCTTCAATTTTGAAGAAATTGTGCCTGCTAGTTTCTCCTGAACCGTTGTATCTTCAATTAAATCCACTGAAATAAATCACATCCAGTAAGGGTCTAGTTTATTTATCCGTTAATCTCCTTAATTGAACTAGCGCATAACTTCAACATTCTTAATGAGACAAATTGAAAGTTTCAATGCGTAATTAATGATCATGTTGCTGTCAGTCGGCATTTCGATATTTTTACGACGACGGTTTGAGTCTGACTGACCCGAGTTTGAACCCGCGTCGATCGAATTGTAGTTCAAAAATATGAATTGAAAAATTTAGCACTGTGGGATAGAAAATCGTAAAATACTGAATCGCTATACAATTTTAAACGAGAAACTAGATTTGTCGTGGAATATCCGGTTAGAACGAAGTTCCTGTTTCAAATAGCAGGCTTAATGAAATAAATTAGAGAATTTAGACAGTGATTAAATGGAAAAAAAAGGATTATTCATACAATGATTTATAGATATTACTGTTAGAGAGGAAATGCACTCTATTTGAAAGAATGATCTTTTCAGAAGAGCAAAAGTTATTCAGAATTTAGTAGAACAAAATAGTTATTTATGTACCAAGTGCGTTATATAGATCCTAACGCTCGATGGGTGTTAGAATCTAGTAACGCACGTGGTGCATACAAGATTTTATTTTTCATGAAAAAATTATTTTATTATAATGAAAAATCGATTTTAAAATCGGTTCATTGCTCCAATTATTTCCATTTTCCTTCTCGTAGTAGGCATGTCATTTGTTGATATTTTGACGTTTGTGAATATTTTTGTCATCATATTTAGTGAATATCATTGCTGCTTTCTTTGTGTAGTCTTATAGAAATAATGGAAATGAAAATGAATTTACCCAAGAATATCATAGAAAATGCAGCCAAAGTTACGAATAATTCATTGTCGGAGAAATCCAGAGTCGTATACGACAAGGATTATGAAGTATTCAATCAATGGAAGTTGCTTCATTTCTCCTCGTACAATGAGCGGGCGTTATGATCCATAACGCCCGCCCATAACGCCCTAGGGCATAATGAGTGTGTTTATAGCAACCGTATCTAAGGTAAAATCAACAAATAATATAATATGCAAGTGAAAAATAAACAATATTCGATATAACATATTTACTGACAACTAATATAAATATTATATATACATGGTGATTCATGAGGAAATGTCAATACCTCAGGTCCGGATTCAGGCCACAAAAATAAACATAAAAGTCTATATAAATATGGGCCCGCAAGGCCTTCGTATTCGAAATGAATTTTAATTTTCTTGTTTTTCTAGTTTTTAAATAAAATCTATGATAATGTAAATATTGAAGTAAAAAATGGTATCCAGAAGTTTTTTGGCATGAAAAATTCGAATCTAATCTTAGTATGGCTCTTACTTGCAGGGGGCTCCACCTACACGTCTTTTAACTATCTAGAACAATCGCAACTTTTTGGTAAGTACCTGTATTACATTTTCGAGTGAATTGAATAATTCTTCCGTCATTTTTACGTCAAAAACGTATACTTGTTCAAACTTGATATGAGCAGACGTTTTAGAGATATTTGGATTTGAAAAAAATTACTACGCGTCTGATTTTATTATAGCAAAATTTAAAAAAATTAAATAAAATGCATAATTAACCAATATGTATTTTAATTTTCAATGAAATTAGTATTATTAAATTATGTTCAATAAAACATAAGCTAGAATAAATATTCAAAAAATAATTTTCAAAAATTTCACAATTGTTTTTAATACTTTATTTCGAAAACGGACCCATATTTATATAGACTTTTATGTTTATTTTTGGGGCCTGAATCCGTACCTGAGATATTGACATTTCCTCATTAATCACTCATTATATATATATATATATATATATATATATATATATATATATATATATATATATATATATATATATATATATATATATATATATATATATATACTGAGTCTGCTTAAATTCTATATCGAAAAATTTTCGGGTAATTTGGCTCAAAAGTGAAATATGTACCATCAATTTTTTTGACAATATCGAAAAAAATTTATTTTTTTTTTAAATCTTGAGGGACCTACAGTTTAACGCCGGTTCCAAACGGCCAATGGGCTTGTAAACGATGTACATTAACCAACAATTTATCTTTATAAATAGAACCACTAAATTCTGGACATACACAACACCCAGGAGCAACGTGGGACTCAAAACCACATCCTCGGCTTACAAGCGGCACATCTTACCGCTGGTCTACCGAGACCTTAATTATTTTAATGTTACATAACAAAATTAATAATAAATTATTTTGTTATGTATCCATTATTTTGATGTATCATGAAAACAATGCAATAAGAAAGGTAAATGTTATCAAATTTTTAACGAATGAAGAGATAAGTGTATCTTTCAACATAATTTACAATTTCAAATAAATTTTCTTAGTAAAAGTTTCCGCTATTGTCAAAAATAAAGGTACTTCACTCTTGAGCCAAATTCTAGGAAATTTAGCTAAGTTACCTTACATCCAACATTTAATACTTTAAAGCTAAATTAATTCTGTTATTTTCTTGGATGAATATCATGCAAAATAACTTCTCAAAGAATATATTATAACTAAACGATTGGAGACTTAACCGTACAAACTTCCTGTCCAGTGTATGTCCGCCTTATTTCCATCGGGGCAGTAACGTGTAGAATGTCAATATTACGAATTCAAGCACGAATTCACTTTCGTTTTCGAGACAAGCGAGGTAAATACTAAATACGAGAAAAGTAAATCTGATGTACAATATCGCCAGATGAATTGCAAGTTGTTTTCTACCGCTGAAGAAACCGTAAATGGAATTAAAAGTGGCAAGTACACGTAATATATTACGATTCGAAGACAAAGTGAATATTAACCACACGCATATGTTTAATGGAAAAATAAAGTCAAGCAAATTGAAATATAAAATGTTCATTACAATCATAATATTCATTTGTTTCGTGCTAAGTCACGTATTGCTTATTATAACATCAGTCAGAAGTCTTAAATATCTAGGAGTGCACATAGACGATAGACTCACATTCAGCAACCATATACAGCAAACAGTAAAAAAGATGGGAGAAAAAGTCACTGCCCTAAAAGCACTAATGCCTAACATCGGTGGTCCGGACTATAAAAATAGAGTAATACTAAGTATGGTGGCACAAGGGGCTGCTCTTTATGCGGCACCAGTATGGGCCGATGGCATAAAAATAGAGAGAAACAGGAAAAGATTGCTAGCAGCCCAAAGAAGAAATCTGTTGAGGCTTGCGTCTGCGTATCGCACAAATTCTGGTGAAGCAGCCCAGGTGATAACAGGAGTTCCTCCCATGGATCTATTGTTGAAAGAGCGAAGATATTTGTTTAACGTACAAAACTCACATAGAGCTGGGATCAAGAGGCAAGTCAGGAAAAAAACTTTCCAAGCATGGCGGTGAAGGTGGGACACCGAAACGGGAACGGCCACATGGACCAGGAGACTCATTAGGAATATCTTGGCCTGGTGCGAATGTAAGCATAAGTGAATAAACTACTATCTAACTCAATTTCTGAGCGGTCATGGCTCCTACGGAACGTTTACCCAAAGAATTGGTAAAACTGATTCAAATGAATGTAGGATATGTGACGTAGCTGATGATCCAGAACACATGCTGTACAGATGGTCAAGATGGATGGAGCAGAGAAGGACGCTGTTAAATAATATAGGCGCCTCACCTGAGCTAGACGAACTTATTCCTGTAATGCTAGGAGATAAGGACATATGGGAAGCCATATATAACTATGTGGTTGGAGTGATGAAAATTAAAGTAAAAGAGGATAGGGAACTGGAAACAGACTAGAGCATCAAACGCTGAAGTACGGAGAGATTCCACCTAGCCGGGTTGATGATAAGGAACCGTAAAATCTGTTTCTGACCCGACTTTTCCAAGGTAAGAATAGTAGAAAGGGAGTTTTTTTAGTGGGTCGGCGCCACCACCTGCCATCCCCACATAACCATCCTGAATGGTATCTGTATGCAGATTTTTCCTCCCAAAAAAAAAAAGTCACATATTGCCAGATTGTGCATTTTCGTTCGAGTTGAATAGATAGTTTGTTCTGTAATAGTTGAGCAATTGTGATTTTCAAGCTACTATTGAACAAATTTCTTGAATCAACCGGCTAAACTGAGTAATATTTAGACACAAACATTCTCACGAATGTCACAGCACTGATGAGGACCAATAAGATCGAAACGTACTCAGAGTCTTTGAAAGATTTCTATTATCGGAGAATTGATGGCATTTAACTCCTTCAATGATTATAGTAGAAATAATAAAATACCATGCTTTTTCCTTTTTAATCTATTTGGTTGTTAATTTAGTACATAAACTGCATGTGAAAATACTAACATTTGGAAAAACCCTGCCGGTTGTTCTTTCTCTTATTTCTAAACTATTCACAGATTATTACAGATGTTAATAGTTATTTATGTATCAAAGGCGTAAATAAAGCGGTTTTTGCCCTATGGCGCAAGTTTTCCTTGTTTCCTCGACCTGCGGTCTCGGAAAACAAGCGACTGAGGGTAAAACACGCATTTACGGCCGTGATGCATACAACATATTTTGCACGACCTTAAAAGTAATAAATTAAGAAGTTTTACGATAATTTTGATCACAATAATGTTCTACGAGAGAATTGAATGAAGTTGAAGAGTGTACTATTGAAACAACTCCAAAGGCCGGTTGTTCAAATCAAAGTTATCAAAGTGTAAAGTTTGATCACAAAGAGACAAATCTATTTGAATTAGATGACATTTCTAAAACTTTTACCCTAATATAATTGCAGTAATTTTAAGATTGAAGTAAATATTGGCAAAAAATAGTATTGTAATGTTTATTTAATAAAATATTAGTTATATGTTCCTCTGTTCTACAAAATTTCACTACCGGGCAAAAAAAGTTTTTCAGCCCTAGGGCAAAAAAAGCCTTCTTTACGCTTTATTCGTAGAGAATAAAGTATAAACTTTAAAATAAAAACACTTGGCTTATGTTTCACAATATAAAAAATATTTAGATACTGTATTTAGCAGTAACGAAAAGTCGACATGTTTCGAGTTATGAACTCATTATCAAGACTGACTACAGGAGAGTATTGCATCGTAATTTATAAAACAGACAAAAGCAAAGGTGATACCTGAAAATCAATTTGTTCGTTTACAAGGGGTAATTGATTATTATGGGCGGAACTTATTTCGAGAGTTTCAAGAAGGTCAAGGCGTTTACCCTTGTTACCTGAATGTAACAATTTGGTTTTGTTGAAATCCAGGAAGTGATTGAATTTTATACAATGTTCAGAGAAGCCAGTGGTATTTTTGTTCTGTAAAATTGACTTTTTATGTTCTTCAACACGAATATTTATATTCCTTCCTGTTTGTCCAATATAGAAAGCAGGACATTCGTCGCAAAATATTTTGTAAATACCACAGTTTTCTCCGATGTTAGATTTTTCTTTATTATTGACCAAGAATGACTTCAAGTTTCTTTTATTTGTGCAAATTGTTTTGACGTTATTTTTCGATAATCTGTTACAAATTTTGCTACTCAAATTAGGCACATAATTTATTGGGAAGTATTTTTGTTCTTCATCAATAGTTTGCGTGGGGTATATTGAATGCAACAGATACTTTATTCGTTTTTTCCCCAATGAGCTTGTCGATAAGACTTTCATTGTAACCGTTATTGATGGCTAATAATTCAATTGTATTAACTTCAGTTTGAAAATTTGTTTCCGATAATGGAATCGTGAACAACCTATGTATGAACGAATGAAAAGCACTGAGTTTTATTTTAATGTGTTGGTTACTGTCGCTGTGAATTAAAGTATCTGTGAAGGTTGGTTTTCTATAAATGTTGAAAGTAAGAGAATTCATATTCCTAGCAATCTGAACGTCTAAGAAATTCAATGTGCCGTTTTCGTTTTCTACTTCTTTTGTAAATTGAATCGAGTTGTAGAAAGTATTTATATATTTAAGGAAATTATCTAACTGCCTATCTGTACCGGTCCAAATACCAAAAATATCATCTACATAACGCCTCCATAATAAAACGTTAGTAATTAAATTATTATTAATAATATATTAAAAAAATTAAATAATAAGAAAAACAACTTGTCTAAAAACCACAAAATGAAAATAACTTTTTATTCGACTAGTTTCGCCTGTTACAGCATTATCAAGACTTGTCAATCTTGATAATGCTGTAACAGGCGAAACTAGTCGAATAAAAAGTTATTTTCATTTTGTGGTTTTTAGACAAGTTGTTTTTCTTATTATTTAATTTTTTTAATATAAATATGAACTACCACAGAGTTGATTCATCGTCCATCGAATTTATTATTAATAATTACTAATGATAAAACGTTAGTAATTAAATTATTATTCGTAGGGCAAAAAAACAGCATTTTATGACCGGTCGTGCAAAAAATATATTCATAAATTTTTCAATGAAATCATAATATAATCTAGATGAGATAATCAATTGACAATAATTCCAAAAGTTTTCAAACTTCAATGTAGGGTCTGTAAAGAGATAAAAAAACAAACTATAAAATTTTGCAACCTTTTTCGAAGTCCGGAACATTGTTAAAAATGTAATAAATGATTATTTGCTGAATTCTTGCGAAAAAAATTCCGAAACCTCTGCAAACTCGATAGATACTTCGGAAAAATATACCGAATGATTGTATAAATTTGCAACCTTTTACGTTGACCGGAACATGTTTATTTATAATTTTTTTAATTCGTGGTCATTTTTTTAGGCAAGATGATCTCGAAATAATTACAAAAGTTTTGAAACTTGGTTGCAAATCAAGAAAACATCTATTCTGATGCAGTTGCAAATGTGCAACTTTGTACGCGGTCCGGAACTTTATGGAATTTGCAAAAATATTATTTTTGAAATTTTATATGATTATTTATTACATCTGGCAACAGTGTTCAACTCTCGCTGGACAGACTATATTTCCTGAAAATACGAAAACGAAAGGTACTTTCGCGAAATTTTCCACACTTTGGCTACGTAGCTCAATGAAAAAACATATATTTAAAATTAGTTCCACCCATACCTATGCTAACTATTTATTACGTAGGTTTTACGCATCCTTCAAATAATAACAGGAATTTTCTTTCTTGCCTTAAATATATGTAATTTGTGATGAAGAAGCTATTTTTATAGCGTTTCACTCTCATCCTTCGCTATCTCTGTTGCTCACTCACGGCACAATAAACAACTCATTAAAATTTAATTTGATAAACAATGTAGTCTTGCGGTGTTCCATTGTTACGATTGTTTTTGTTAAATAAAACAAGTAATGTAGGAAGTATCGTCGGTAAACACACATCCAAATATACGAAGCTAGTCGAAAATTCTGTTTAATATTTTTAAAATGTAGGTTCTTATAGCACGTTACACTCCAGACGCTAGGCGAGTGGAGCTACGTCAAATACGAGAAAACGTAAGAGTTAAGCGCCCTGTAAACGATCAAATTTGTTTGACAAACTTCACGTGTTCTTCAAGCAATGGCATAAACGATCAAACCAAAGATCAAACAAATTTGTCAAATTCTTCCTTAGTTACGGGTTTCTCGTTGACGTGACGTGACGCGTTCCATGAAAAATGAGCAGTACGGTTTTGAATTTAGTTGTCAAAAATGCCGTCAATCCAATTTTTCATCAAACACGTGAATTGCTTGACAAACGCATCAAACAAAGCCATAGACTATCAAATAATTTGACAAGCACCTAAAATTTGACAAACAAGTTTGATCGTTTACAGGGCGCTTAACAGTCAAAAGGTCAGCCGTATTCGTGTAAGCACCAAAATTTTTTGGGGTATTTTTGGGGTCGTTTGCTACCTTGCTCTTTCTGGACCCTGGGTCCTAAGACTCATGGTAAAGGAGATATAATTTTTTTTATGTCATATTAGTTCATTATTGTATTTTTATTGCTTAGTTACCAACTATCTAATGTCGTATTTTATACCCGTGCGGTCATAAAGTTCACTTTATGGCCCGCGTGGGCATAAAGAGAAATAATGTTTTGTTTAACTTATTTAATAATGTTAATATTTTTATTTGCTATTAAAGTCTTCTTCACCATGGAATATTTGGACCACAAGGAACTCGGAGAAAATGTTTTAGCGAGATCGCCGATGTATCCAAGCAACACAGTTTCATTAACATCTTTTACGGAGTTTTCTTGCATCCAATTTACTAATTTTTCGTATTCCATGTCGTAAGCTTCTTTAGACTTTTTTGGCAACAGATTTTCAGTTGCTTTCTTTGCTTTTTCAATAATTTCGTCAGGAATTCCAAAATCTTCGTCCATTTTGGCTTCTTTCTTTGACACATATATAGTTATTAACGTGACAAGGCCGATATGTAGCAAATAACGGATGAGTTTGGATATTGTAATCCGAGGCGCAGCCGAGGATTATAACTAACCGAATCCGTTATTTGCGTATCGGCCGTGTGTCGTTAAAAATTTTTCGTAATCCCGTTGAAAGATTACATTTTGATTCCGAAGAAAGAAAAACCCCGTACCTCGCAATTCTAAAGAAAAATCCCAACGTCGTACACTCTGTTGTCATGGAACAGTTTGACAATTTAATGAACAACGTCAGCTTTTGTGTTCTCAAGTTCGCTTTAACGACGACCATGGATGAAATTGAGGAACAAAATCAAATTCCTTTAGAAATATTGGGAGAATCATGTGCAGTGCAGCGAGTTTTGATTAACTGCCGAAAATAACTCAAGAGCGATATCAAAAAGAATATGAAAATTTTGAAATGTGGCGTAAAAGCAAGAATGTAAAGGTGGTTAATGAAGATGTATTATTAGCCTATGCGAAATGAAAATCAGAGGTTTATTCTCCCAACTCGCTGTGGACCAAGATTTCAATGTTGTTGTTATAAGCAGAATGATGTTTTGAAATAAATATTTGACAAGTGATTATAACGGCCGGCGGCCGTAAACACTGACTTTTCAATTGTCATCTGAATACCGTTAAATCAAAATAACAGTATGGGATTACGAAAAAAATTATTGCGATTTTATGACATTTACGTTTGTCAACATTCACCTAGCAACGATAGTGCCTACTATGCAATGTTATCAATTCAAACCGGATTTTTTAAAATACTGATTTGTATTGAGATTGGATTGCAATAACTAACTAGTATGACATAAAAGTTTGTATGTACCATGGGTATAAATAGATGTGTATACCCTCGGGCGACTTACAATCCCTTGGGCCAGGGGCCCTCGGGTTCGTAAGACGTCGCCCTCAGGGCATTAACATCTATTTATACCCTTGGTACATAAATAACTATCTAATTTACCAAATTCCGCCTTTGAACCCTCATAAATTTTTATTTTTCACTTGTTTATTATTTGTTAATTTTACCTTAGATACGGTTGCTATAAATACACTCATAACGCCCTAGGGCGTAATGAGCGGGCATTATGGATAATAACGCCCGCTAATTGTACGAGGAAAAATTAAGCAACTTCCATTGATTAAATACTTCATAATCCTCGTCGTATACGACTCTGGATTTCTCCGGCAATTATTCGCAGCTTTGGCTGCATTTTCTATGATATTCTTGGGTAAATTCATTTTCATTTCCATTATTTCTATAAGATTACACGAAGAAAGCAGAAATGACATTCACTAAATATGATGACAAAAATATTCACAAACGTCAAAATATCAACAAATGACATGCCTACTATGAGAAGGAAAATGGAAAGTATAGGAGCAATGAACCGATTTAAAAATCGATTTTTAATTATAATAAAATAATTTTTTCGTGAAAAAAAAATCTTGTATGCACCACGTGCGTTACTAGATCCTTGGTACTTGGTGCATAAATAACTAATATGGAGATACTGAACTGCAATTGGAAGTTATTCAGAACGATTTAAACACCACAACTATTATCAATGCATAATCTTTTCAAATCGTTTCAAACGGAACAGTGCATATTATTGAATGGATCTATTCATTGCTTCGCGTGAATATCAGCACATGCGAAGCGGTTTTCTCAGTAGTAAAACTCCAAGTTTACAGTTTCACAAAATAATCATCCGCTGGATGAGACGATATCTCATTAGTACAGTCTTTTACACGATTCAAATTATTTTCACATCCGACCTTTTATATTCAAAGTTACTGTTAATAAATCCTGTGTAGTTTTATCCGATGGTAGATCGGTAGGCATTGGTTGTTTATTCGAATGCGGGGAAGCGATTATGCGCGTGTTGGTGTTAACGAGGCCGTCGGTTTGTCCGGAACTGATCCCAACTGATTGTTTCGTTCGCCTTATAAAGCGAACAACCACGTACGTGTTTGAATACGGTGGATAAGGAGCTATGGGTTTTGGATGATCGAAATATGAGAAATCGATGGTGCGTATATGTGTTTACTGTTTGATATCGACGTTTTCGGGGAGGGTTTTAGTAGTATTTTGCCCGAAAATGATTATCTATTGCACTTGACCGGAAGTCAACAGTGACTTCCTGAACCACAATATTTAAGTTTTTTTTCAATGTCTGATATAAGTATACATATATTTTTTATTTTTCACTTGTATATTATTTGTTGATTTTACCTTAGATACGGTTGCTATAAATACACCCATTATGCCCTAGGGCGTTATGAGCGGGCATTATGGATCATAACGTCCGCTCATTGTACGAGGAGAAATGAAGCAACTTCCATTGATTAAATACTTCATAATCCTTGTCGTATACGACTCTGGATTTCTCCGGCAATGAATTATTCGCAGCTTTGGCTGCATTTTCCATGATATTCTTGGGTAAATTCATTTTCATTTCCATTATTTCTATAATACTACACAAAGAAAGCAGCAATGACATTCACTAAATAT
Organism: Cynegetis impunctata; assembly: GCA_030704885.1. Lineage (NCBI taxonomy): Eukaryota > Metazoa > Arthropoda > Insecta > Coleoptera > Coccinellidae > Cynegetis > Cynegetis impunctata. The sequence continues at coordinate 753,219 of JARQZK010004357.1, read as the reverse complement.
GATGACAAAAAAATTCATAAACGTCAAAATATCAACAAATTACATGCCTACTATGAGAAGGAGAATGGAAAGTATAGGATAAATCGATTTTTCATTATAATAAAATAATTTTCCGTGAAAAATAAAATCTTGTATGCATCCTAACGCCCATCGGGCCAAAGGCCCTCGGGCCGAATGTTTCCCTCCGGGCGTTAGGATCGATATAACGCACTTGGTACATAAATAACATTTTTTGAACTGTTTATGTCATTTACTAATTACGATAGTTCCCACAACATACGCGATGGTTGTTAAAAAATCAAAAATAATTAGTTGTCAAGAGATGTCAAAAGTATTCGATTTCGACTTTTACTTTGTTACCAAAATAGGAAAGGTGTACAAAAACTAGTGTATCTATATCTATATATATATATATATATATATATATATATATATATATATATATATATATATCTATATATATATTTTTATATATATATATATATATATATATATACACTGGCCAGCAAAATTAACGCACTAAAATTTGGGTCAATTTCAAAGTTAATTTTCTCGCGAACTGCTGAATCGATTTAGACCAAATTTTTTTCAATGTAGCTTAAATCTTCAGAAATGACGTTATGCAAAGAGAGAAAATTTAAATTCGAGTTTTAGGCATATACTGGGTGTTTGAAGAAAAACTAGTAAAATGCACAACTTTTGTCATATTCTGTGGGAATTCCCATCAACAGTATTAGGTGTCTCTCTAAGTCAAAATATAGCCCCATCTTTTACAAGCATTTTGTTTTTTTATTCACATTTTTATCTCACATATTAACTGAAATACGGAATTTAATGTCGAAAAAAGACTTAAAGCCTTCAATTTGCTAGGGAACATGTGAACTGGACTGCTGAAGATTGGGAACGAGTTTTGTTCACTGATGAGACGAGGTTCTATCTCTACAGCAAGGATCGAAGCTCAGAAATTATTCGACAGCCAAACGAACGTTATTCACAAAATAATATTCGCTAAACCGAGTTATTTAATGGAGGCTCTGTGATGTTTTGGGGCGGAATTTCTTTGGCAGCTCGTACAGACATGTCCTTGCATGGAGCACCTTTAAATAGCGAAAAGTACATTGACGAAATTTTTTCAGAGCATGTGGTCCCTATGGCTGTTTATATTGGCGATAATTTTATACTAATGCAAGATAATGCCAAACCGCATACTGCGAAAATAGAACAAAATTATCTAAATCAGGTGAATATTGAGGTCCTAGATTGACCTCCGGGTAGTCCAGACCTTAACGCTACAGAACATTCATGGGATCTAATGAAAGGCAGTTTAGAGATCATCAACCCCCACCTGCCTCCTTGGATGATGTAGAAAACATTATGAGGGAAATATGGACAAATATAGATCAAGCAAAAATTAGACGTCTGGTTCAAAATATGGGTCGTCGATGTCAATCAGTTATAAGGAATAGGGGAGAAAACACCCGATGTTGACTTTTTATGTTTAAAATTTTATTTCAATTTTTTTTAAAATAAATTTTAGTTGTTACGTTTTACATTAAATTCCGTATTTCATTTAATAAGCAAGATAAAGAAGTGAATAAAAAAACAAAATGCTTGTAAAAGATGGGGCTATATTTTGACTTAGAGAGACACCTAATACTGTTGATGGGAATTCCTACAGAATATGACAAAAGTTGTGCATTTTACTAGTTTTTCTTCAAACACCCAGTATATGCCTAAAACTCGAATTTAAATTTTCTCTCTTTGCATAACGTCATTTCTGAAGATTTAAGCTACACTTAAATTTTTTTTTATCTAAATCGATTCAGCAGTTCGCGAGAAAATTAACTTTGAAATTGACCAAAATTTTAGTGGTGCGTTAATTTTGCTGACCAGTGTATATATATATATATATATATATATATATATATATATATATATATATATATATATATATATATAAGAACCGCGATAACTAGACAGTTGAAATTTTCACAAATTATGTATTTCTGTTGCCGCTATAAAAACAAAGTAAAATAAATAGTTAAGTGGGGCTCTCATACAACAAACGCGACTTTTTTGACCTTTTTTGCTCGATATCAATAATGGAAACAGGTAGGCACTTGAATATTCACAAAATCATCAGTTGTATTCTTACTTTGATAATAAATAATAAAATTAAAATAAAATAAATATTTAAGGGGGGCACCCATACAAAAAACGCTATAGGTAGGCACTTGAAAAATTCACAAAATACTAAATTGTATATTTAATTCAATAATAAATAATAAAATTAAAATAAAATAAATATTTAAGGGGGGCATAGTCAATGGTACGGAACTTTTCGTGCGCGAGTTCGACTCGCTCTTGGCCGATTTTTTTATAATATTTTCATATTCAAATTTGTATATAAAATGAAACAAATTCAATTATTCCAATATGTTCGTTCTGATACAATTTTAACGACATTGGGAACGCGCAGGGCTGCACCGTTTCTCGGACTCATCTCTCCTCCATCGTGTACGTGTATATTAATAAAACTGGATCTAAATCGGTCCGAGAAAACAAACGATCGCGTGAGAATTACCTATTTCGATAGCATTTCAAGTAAATGGGCGAACGGTTCGATCACAATGAGCCGTTTAAATATGTTGCAGCGTATCGTGAGCATAGACTGGACGTAGGACAGCGTTTCGAAACCTATGGGCCGCGCCCCCCTAAGAGGGCACGGGGACACTACAGTGGGGGCACCAGCATATCGAAGAGAAAATATTATTTTAAATCGAAGTATCCTTTACTTGATGAAAATTGAAATAAAGAAATGAGAAATCGTTTATTAAAACTTAATTTCAATATAATAATACAGATAATATCGAAATATATAAAACACTTACATACACTGGTAAATTAACAAATGAAGTCTCTTTTTCATAGACTGAACGTAGGTCAACGTTTTTCAACCTATGGGTCGCGCCCCCCTAGGGGGGCACGGACACAATACAGGGGGGCACCAGCATATCAGAGAGAAAATATTATTTTGAATCAAAGTAACCTTTACTTGATCAAAATACAAATCAAGAAATAAGAAAACGTTTATTAAAACTTAATTTCAATATAAATATGCAGATAACTTCAAAAAATATAAAACACTTACATACACTGGTAAATTAACAAATGAACTATCTCTTTCATAGACTGAACGTAGGACAGCGTTTCGCAACCTATGGGGCGCGCCCCCCTAGGTGGACACGAGCACACTACAGGGGGGCCACTAGCAAATCAAAGAGAAAATATTATTTTGAATCGAAGTAACCTTTACTTGATGAAAATTGAAATTAAGAAATGGGACACGTTTTTTAAAACTTAATTTCAATATAATAATACAGATAATATCAAAAATTATAAGACACTTATATACACCGGTAAATTAACAAATGATGTTTATTTTTCATAGACTGGAGGTAGTACAGCGTGTCGCAACCTATGAGCCGCGCTCCCCTAGAGGGGCACGAGCAAACTACAGGGGGCACCAGCATATCAAAGAGAAAATATTATTCTGAATTTAATTCATATTACTTAATAAAATTAAGTAACCTTAATGAAAATTGAAATTAAGAAATGAGAACAAACTTAATTCCAATATAATAATGCAGATAATATCAAAAAATATAAAACACTTACGTACACTGGTAAATTAGCAAATTAAGTCTCTTTTTCAGACTGGACGTAGGACAGCGTTTCGCAATGTATGGGGCGGCCCCCCTAGGGGGGCACGAGCAAACTACAGGGGGGCACCAGCGTATCAAAAAGAAAATATTATTTTGAATCAAAGTTACCTCTACTTGATGAAAATTGAAATTAAGAAATGAGGACGTTTATTTAAACCTAATTTCAATATAATAATACAGATAATATCAAAAAATATAAAACACTTACATACACTGGTGAATTAACACATGAAGTCTTCAAAATATTTTTCAGTATACAATCTTAATTGAGCTTTTAAAACCAAAATCTCCAAATCATTAAAATCAATGAACGAAAATTAGATAACAAATAAGGAGTTTATAGACTTGATGAAAATTATGATTGAAACGGGCCGCGAATCTTTAAAAGTTTGAAAACGCTGGTGTAAGTCATCAATTATTCATTATTACAAATAACAAATAAAATTAATAAATTTGTGGAATTTTTCCTCAAATATAATTCCCTCTTGTTTTCAGGAATGTTGATTTTGACAGGATTATCTGAGCAACAGGTATCAAATGACTAAAGTAGACAATAGGCTTTCAAGTAAAAGGGAAAACGAATGGGGTGTCCCGCAGGGAAGTGTGCTGGGTCCTCTACTCTTCGTTGCTTATGTTAATGATATTCATATAGTATTGAAAAAATCATTTGTTAATTTATTTGCGGATGATACTCTTATTTGTGTAGCAGGAAATGATTTTTGGGAAATGTCAAATACCCTTAACAATGAACTAAAAATCTTGTATGACTGGCTTTGCCAAAATAAATTGAAACTGAACACATCAAAAACAAAACGTATGGTAATAGGTTCAAAGACAAACTGTAGAAAATATGCTGAGTTTGGGTTAGCCCTCAACATAAATGGCTCTAAAATTGATTTTGTTTCTGAAATAAAATATTTGGGTATGTTCTTGGATCCCCAACTTAGTTTTTCTAATCAGATAGATTATCTATGTAAAAAAATTAGGTAAAAAAATTGGATTTTTTCGTCGCATTTCAAGTTATTTGTCACAATGGGCAAAAATACTTGTATATAACACAGTTGTTTTACCTCACTTTAATTATTGTTGTTCCTTATTAATATCTTGTACTCAGGAAAGTATAAATAGACTACAAATTCAGCAAAATAAAGTAATGCGCATTATCCTTAATTGTAATAAATATACCCCAATAGTAAGCATGCTGCAGGCTTTGGATTGGTTATCTGTCGGGCAGAGCATTAAGAAGGCGAACCTGGTTTTAATATATAAAATAGAGCATAAAAAATTACCAAAATATCTTAACGATCTTCTGAAAAAAAGATCAAACTTTCATGAATATAATATTCGTTCAGGCCAAGACTACAACATTCAGTGGGTTAAAACGGCAACTTTACAAAAATCCTTATTTTGTGAAGGTGTTCGCATCTTTAATGCTCTTCCCGGGATAATAAAGAATGCTCCTAATTTGAAAATTTTTATTAAAAGAGTTTGTACATTTTTAAGGGAAACATAGTAAGATAATGTTTATTTTTGTAACTAACAACACGTTTTGAAAATATTTGTATTTCTTTCAATAACTAGCCAAGTGCTAAATAAAGATTATTATTATTATTAATATAAATATAACCTTACGGCCTAAGGCTAACGTCGTACAAATATAAAACGAATTCAAAGACGTAGTTTTATTATTGCAAATACAAGTGCCAAAAGTAATATTCAAGTGAATACACAAAACTGATAATATACTGACTACTGAACGAGTTCAGAGTGCATCTCATTAAAGGCGATAACAGTGCAATTAATTAATCGTTTTGAAATTCGACCTTTCGTTTCACATAATTAGGAATCATTACTACCAGAATATATGTTTGACCTTCACAGTTTTTTACTTCATTCTGAAACGCTCCTATGAAATTGAAAACAAGAATTTTGGATTGATAAGACTGATACTTGGTGTAAATGCAAGAAAATCCAACATTCAATTTTGACTTTAAAATATTGTATGCTGAAATTGAGGGAATTAAACTTTCAGAAGGTTTCAGAACACAAACGCAGTTTTGTTAAACAAAAGTCGATCTCATATTATGCGAACCTTTTAATCCAAGAAAATCACACATTCAATTTTGACTTTAAAATAATAAATGCTAAAAGTAAGGGAATTAAACTTAATTTTCTAGAATCCATACACAGATTAATAAATGAAAAAATTCAAGTCTACTATTGAATAGCTAAATTGATCATATTTCAAGCCCCCTTCTTAATCTTTACAAAATTAAGGAACTATCTGAATAGCAATTTAGAATAGAATTCACTCTCTTACTTATTATTGTAACTATCCTTGTATTTATTCTTTTACACAATGTGTTACTTATTTATTTCTTGTATTCGATATATCGGAGATATGTAATCATTTTGCACACAGATCTCTCAAGTAAATTAGATATGGCATCTACAGGAATTGCCTATTTTGCATTGTTCGAATCTCATCTTCGTTAAGGTCTTTCCTTCTGGGGTTCATGTAATTCATCACAACTTGACACCATTCTCAAATTGCAGAAGAGATCAATTCGTTACATGTTTGTACTGAAAAATAGGGCTCTTTGCAAACCTTACTTCAAGAAAAATGTAATTTTGACGCTTCCTTCTTTATATTTACTTGAATCTGTGTGCTCGATAAGAATTTTCATGCCGTACCCTTGGTGTCGCAGCACGGGTATTCCACCAGATCCTCGGGACATCATGTTCACCTCCCTATTCCTTCCTCTGAATTAACAAAAAAAAGTCCATCATTTACAATTCTAAGAAATTTTATGAACACCTTCCAGAGGAATTAAAATCTATACCTTCCTTGGCCAATTTTCGGAAACGAACTAAATATAATTTTCTTGATAGACCTTATTACTCTGTAAAGAGTAAGAGTAAGAGTATTCTGAGCATTGACTGATCGATATGACCAAATTGAATAACACAGGCATCAGCTTCGATTGAGGAGGATTTGACACTCTCCGTTCTATTGTAAAATTTGTATATATTTTGTATGGACATGTGGTGGGATTTTTATTTCTAGGTATACATATAACCAACTCCCATGAATGATTCTTTGATGATTTTGAATTATAGAAGAATTTTCCTTGTTTATTTCATGTGATGTCTGTCATTTCCCATTTCCATATTGTTCCAACTCGGTCAGACATAATTTGAAAATACCGAATACTTAACACAGCTGGTACATATTCCAACTAAATCCCTTGGCCCGTCTACGCCCCTGGTCGCACGTGGACACGTGGCCAGAGCGGAAATTTCTAATCCCTGATTCAACAATTGATATGTGAGCAGCTGTTCTTCCATGCCTTTCGGCACGGTGCATTAACAGAAGGAGCATTAGGCGAGGGCAGATATATACCACATAGTTATTTGGTGACTAAAGGAAAGCATTAATAGAACCAGATCTGAAAAATTACTGTTTCGAGATCAATAAAGTTTAAAGACATGAAAAATCACTGCACCGGGAAATGCGAAGATATTTTTTATATAAGAAGGTCGGTCAAAATCCATACAAAGAAGATGGCTGCGCAAAACAAAAGAAACGAAATAGGGGGCACTTCATCTGTCATTCGAGTTTAAGTTATTAGAAATAAGTACATCATGATTGAAAGATTAAAGACTTGATAAATTACTGCACTTGGAATATTCGAAGATATTATTGAAATAGGAAGATAGATCAATTTCATAAAAATAAGAAAAATGATAATTTTGCAAAACAAAAGAAACGACACAGGGGGCACCTCATCTGTCATTCGAGTTTGAGTTATTAGAAATACATCACGATTTGAGGACTAAAGACATGTTTAATGACTGCATTGAGAAATTCTAAGATATTACTGATATAGGAAGATAGAACAGATTTCATAAAAATAAGAAAAATGCTGCGCAAAACAAAAAAAACAACACAGGGGCCTTCCTCATCTGTCATTCGGATCTAAGTTATTATAAATACGTCATGATGTGGGAGCTGGTGACAGAAACTTTTAAATTGCCTTCGGCAGATGCTTACAACAAATTCGAACAAAGTAGACATTACAATATATATATATATATATATATATATATATATATATATATATATATATATATATATATATATATATATATATATATATATATATATATATATATATATATATATATATATATATTATATATATATATATATATATATATATATAGGATTTTTTTATTAAATCACGCAGAATCTTAATTTACATTATTTTTCCTTTGAGTTGGTGGATATCTCAACGGAATATCAATGTCCTTCAAGAATTTTTCTCCACCGTGAAACATTTGTTTTATGCAACAGGTTCTTCGTCATCTGTCGAAAGAGTGATGTTGACATTTGATTTACTAAATTCTAAAGTTAGACAAATCCTCGAAATTGTTTTTTTTCACATCAAGCATTAGAATCAACTTCTTAAACAGATTTGTATTTTTTCTTGGTATATTTACACTTTTTTTCATTATACATATGAAAATATAATACCATGTATTCAATAATAATATTAATTTGTTTTCTGCCTTTCTATTTTAAGTTTAATTTCTTTAGATTATTTGTTAGTAGACTGAAAATTTTTGTGAATTCATGCTGCGGTTAGATTGATATCTATTATTGTTTTTCAAGTAAACTATCCCTTTTATTTTAATTTTCTAATTGGTTTACTTCGGTATCAAGTTCTTACAGCAATTTATTCCTTGATTTATATCTCAAATTTGAAAATACACCAACACAAATCATTATTTTAATCTATAGTCTTTAATTTCACAGGTTTGCTATTTATTTATTTTTCACTTGTATATTATTTGCTTATTTTACCTTAGATACGGTATATATACACTCTATAAAATACACTCATTATGCCCTAGGGCGTTATGAGCAAGCGTTATGCATCATAACGCCCGCTCATTGTACGAGGAGAAATGAAGCAACTTCCATTGATTAAACACTCAATAATCCTTGTCGTATACGACTCTGGATTTCTCCGGCAATGAGTTATTCGCAGCTTTCGCTGCATTTTCTATGATATTCTTGGGTAAATTCATTTTCATTTCCATTATTTCTATAAGACTACACAAAGAAAGCAGCAATGACATTCACTAAATATGATGACAAAAATATTCACAAACGTCAAAATATCAACAAATGACATGCTTACTATGAGAAGGAAAATGGAAAGTATAGGAGCAATGAACCGATTTTAAAATCGATTTATCATTATAATAAAATAATTTCTTCGTGAAAAATAAAATCTTGTATGCACCACGTGCGTTACTAGATCCTAAGGCCCATCGGGCAACATTCATCCCTCGGGCCGAATGTTACCCTCCGGGCGTTAGAATCTTCATAACGTACTTGATACATAAATAACTATTAACCTTTGTTGGCTCTATGAAATTATGGAATCACAAAGCGAAAAAACGTCTACATAAGCCAAAAATACGTAACATTGAATAAACAGATTCGAAGGTATCACAAACTGGAAAAACAGGGATATAACTAGGAATAGATTTCACGAACCTTGAAATTTAAAATTGGACACATTCATTCAATCTGAGGTCTATTTCAATTTAACGATAGTTCAACGAACTTCGCCAGCTAGGCTAGAGGGGAAACATAATTCAGCTGAAAATTGGAAAATGCTGAGAATAGCCAAATTATACAAACATCGATTTACATAGTTCTGTCATCAAATAGAACTCATTTAAGATAGCTCGATTTAACGAATCGAATGCAGTCAATTATTCCTTCAATACTTCCATTGCAGTTAGATCCAGAAAAACGACGTTTCCTTTTCAGCCGTATTTTCCCCGGAAATAATAAACTAATACAGCGTATCGAAAGTGAACAGTCCGTGTTGGACCTTCCGGACCACGATTTTCGAAATTTTGTTATTGATATATATCGTCAAGACTCAAAGTCTTTATACAGATGTTTCGATCTTATTATTTGTGGAGGGCGCTCTGGGTTGTTATCCAGATAGTAGTCGTGAATGCTATTTGTATGGGGGAACAATTAGAAATTCGTTAATTCACTCCGAGTCAAATAATCTGCACTGATGAGCTCTAATAAGATCGAAACAGCTGTATGCAAATTTTGAGTCAGGGTGACTTAATGATTTCTATACTTCACCATTGGATTGTGAATGCAGATTTTGCGTTGCGGAATACGTATAACCAGCTCCCTTGGAAATTGTTTGATAATATTTTAAATTATTGAAGATTTTTCCGTGTTCCCTTTATGTAATATATATATATATATATATATATATATATATATATATATATATATATATATATATATATATATATATATATATATATATATATATATATATATATTGTGAACTGTGATAATGATCGTACTCGAGTATTTATTTTTATGATAAGGGATGTCGATCAAAAGTAAAGAAAGTCAATTTACTCTTTTTTTATTCCATATGTCTAGCTTTCGAAACTAAGTTTGTTTCTTCTTCAGGACTGTCTGCAATTGGGAACATACAAAAGTTACAAAAATATATCTAAATTAATTTAAAATATTAACCTACAGAACGTGTTAAGAGTTTCCTTTTCTTTGGTTTCCTTTCATTTAAATATAAACTATAAGTAGTATAAAATTCAACACGATACCATAACCTCCAAATCAAACACAAATGTCAAAGAACAAATACAATTTACACAGATATCAGTTGTCAATCATAGAGTCAATATTCAGTCTTCCTGGTGTCCCATCTCCTTCACTATTCATCAACTGGTCCATCGTAGAATTTCTTTCCAAAGTTTGTTTGTGATAATATAAATGTATAGATGTTACTTAAGTTTTCTACGTCTGATTTTTTATTTATAGGATTTGTTTGTTTTTGTATATGAATCATCTCCAGAATTAGTCTTTTTTTTGTATTACCTTCAATATCCAATATCTTCACATTGTTGAAGGCTATAGTATGGTTCAAAACGTTTGCATGCATAGCCAAAGCACAACGAGTATTATACTTCCCTATGTCACTCTTATGCAATGCCAATCTACTTTTCAACAATTGAGAAGTTTGTCCGACGTACGTACATTCACATTCTCCGCATTCAACTTGGTATATAACATTTGATTGTTGTTCTTTTGGTATGGGGTCTTTAAGTTTTGAATAGAGTGATGCAATCGATTTTTTATTATATGTTACTATCTTTAAGTGTTTTTCTTCAGAAAGTATTTTCTTGATTTTTCCAGTCAATTCTTTTATGTTAGGGAGACTGCAGTATATTATGTTTTCTTTTGAGTCTATTCTCTGTTCATTATTCGTTAATACATTCGGTTTTAACGTGGGCGAGTATAAAAGTTTATTAATCATCTTCACAGGATATGAATTTTCCATTAAAAGTGTTCGAAATTTGTTTAAGTTTTTTTTAATAAATACTGGATGACAAATTTTTGTAATCCTGTTTTTCATTTCTTTAATAAAATTGATTTTTATAGTGATAGGATGGTCAGACAGATAGTGGATGAATTTATCGGAAGATGTGCCCTTCCTGTACCAATCCAACTTTATTGTGTTTTCATTTCTACAAACACGAGTATCCAAAAATGGCACTGACTGGTTTTCATCTTCCTCTTCTAAGGTAAATTTGAGGTGTGTGTCAAATTCATTAAAAATTTTTAATATGGTTTTCATTTCGTTGCTTGGTACTGCAAGAATAAGGTCGTCCACAAATTTTTTTATGAAAGCAATTCTGAATGTTAGTTTTGGTAAACAGGTGTCCAACAAGTAATCCATCACGTATAAGGACAATATGGGGCTCAATTTAGATCCCATTGTGCAGCCAAATGTTTGTAAGTAAAATTTCCCATCAAATGTGAAGTATCCAGACTCCAAAATGAACAATACCATTCTTTCAAAAGTCTCTTGAGTTATATCACAATGAGGCTTTATTTTTGTCCATTGAATTTTTAAAACTGTCAAAATCAACTCTTTCGATATATTGCCAAACAGGTTAACTACATCTAATGATATCACCTTATAATTTTCTGGCAATTTAAAGTTGTTTATTTGGGACGAAAAATCAAAAGAGTCTTTTACATTATAATCATTGTTAGAGTTGTATGCATCACTAAGTACTCTCGCTATGAATTTAGATAACTCTACTGTTGGACCCTGGATATCGGAGACTATTGGTCGCCTTATGAATTCATAAGGTTGACTGTCCGCTGCGACCAATAGTCTCCGATATCCAGGGTCCAACAGTAGAGTTATCTAAATTCATAACAAGAGTACTTAGTGATGCATACAACTCTAACAATGACTATAATGTAAAGGACTCTTTTGATTTTTCGTCCCAAATAAACAACTTTAAATTGCCAGAAAATTATAAGGTGATATCATTAGATGTAGTTAACCTGTTTGGCAATATATCGAAAGAGTTGATTTTGACAGTTTTAAAAATTCAATAGACAAAAATAAAACCTCACTGTGATATAACTCAAGAGACTTTTGAAAGAATAGTATTGTTCATTTTGGAGTCTGGATACTTCACATTTGATGGAAAATTTTACTTACAAACATTTGGCTGCACAATGGGATCTAAATTGAGCCCCATATTGTCCTTATACGTGATGGATTACTTGTTGGACACCTGTTTACCAAAACTAACATTCAGAATTGCTTTCATAAAAAAATTTGTGGACGACCTTATTCTTGCAGTACCAAACAATGAAATGAAAACCATATTAAAAATTTTTAATGAATTTGACACACACCTCAAATTTACCTTAGAAGAGGAAGATGAAAACCAGTCAGTGCCATTTTTGGATACTCGTGTTTGTAGAAATGAAAACACAATAAAGTTGGATTGGTACAGAAAGGGCACATCTTCCGATAAATTCATCCACTATCTGTCTGACCATCCTATCACTATAAAAATCAATTTTATTAAAGAAATGAAAAACAGGATTACAAAAATTTGTCATCCAGTATTTATTAAAAAAAACTTAAACAAATTTCGAACACTTTTAATGGAAAATTCATATCCTGTGAAGATGATTAATAAACTTTTATACTCGCCCACGTTAAAACCGAATGTATTAACGAATAATGAACAGAGAATAGACTCAAAAGAAAACATAATATACTGCAGTCTCCCTAACATAAAAGAATTGACTGGAAAAATCAAGAAAATACTTTCTGAAGAAAAACACTTAAAGATAGTAACATATAATAAAAAATCGATTGCATCACTCTATTCAAAACTTAAAGACCCCATACCAAAAGAACAACAATCAAATGTTATATACCAAGTTGAATGCGGAGAATGTGAATGTACGTACGTCGGACAAACTTCTCAATTGTTGAAAAGTAGATTGGCATTGCATAAGAGTGACATAGGGAAGTATAATACTCGTTGTGCTTTGGCTATGCATGCAAACGTTTTGAACCATACTATAGCCTTCAACAATGTGAAGATATTGGATATTGAAGGTAATACAAAAAAAAGACTAATTCTGGAGATGATTCATATACAAAAACAAACAAATCCTATAAATAAAAAATCAGACGTAGAAAACTTAAGTAACATCTATACATTTATATTATCACAAACAAACTTTGGAAAGAAATTCTACGATGGACCAGTTGATGAATAGTGAAGGAGATGGGACACCAGGAAGACTGAATATTGACTCTATGATTGACAATTGATATCTGTGTAAATTGTATTTGTTCTTTGACATTTGTGTTTGATTTGGAGGTTATGGTATCGTGTTGAATTTTATACTACTTATAGTTTATATTTAAATGAAAGGAAACCAAAGAAAAGGAAACTCTTAACACGCTCTGTAGGTTTATATTTTAAATTAATTTAGATATATTTTTGTAACTTTTGTATGTTCCCAATTGCAGACAGTCCTGAAGAAGAAACAAACTTAGTTTCGAAAGCTAGACATATGGAATAAAAAAGGAGTAAATTGACTTTATTTACTTTTGATCGACATCCCTTATCATAAAAATATATATATATATATATATATATATATATATATATATATATATATATATATATATATATATATATATATATATATATATATATATATATAGATTGACATAATCTTTAGTTTGAAATGTAATATTTTAGGAATAATACAATCGATAAATTATAAGAATGAAAACCTTCTTAGGCCTGAAGAAGCAGAAGAAAAAATTTCGCGAAACGTTACCGAATATAAACAACACATAAATCCAGTTTATAACTACTGTCCTAAATCCCACAATTTACAAAATAGTTTGGTGAAGAAGTAGAATATGATGAAGCATAGGTACATTGTAGAGGAAAATGGGACGTAATATATGTATGGAACTAATACTGGCGATATAACAGAAGATTTAGATCATTCCGAAGCAAGAGTAACAACTGAAGTAGATGTAACTGAAATTAACAAAGCAAAGAAGATGAATAAGAGCCAGAAGAAGGGACAGTTTATACTACGGAATATCAAGAAGATATTGCTAAAATTAAAATAGATGCTACTATGGATATAGACAAAATATTACAATGTCTAACATCTCTGAATGATGTCTAAGCAATGCTTCGACATCCCTAAAGAAGAAGATTTTACTAAGTTCAAAACTGAAATAAAGAAGACTTATATATTAATAAAGTAGATATGAAGATATTAATAAAATTAAAATGGATGCTTCTATAGTTATAGATGTTACTTAACATAATGTCTAACATATCGGAATGATACCGAAACAGTGCTTTGACATCCGTAAAGAAGAAGATTTTAATAAGTGGACAACTTGAATAAAGAAGATGAATATATTAATAAAGTATATATGAAGATATCACTAAAATTAAAATGGATGCTACTATGGTTATAGATGTTACCAAATATAATGTCTAACATCTCTGAATGATGCCTAAGTAATGTTTTGACATCCCTGAAGAAGATTTTACTGAGTTCATAACTGAAATAAAGACGACTTATATATTAATAAAGTAGATATGAAGATATTACTAAAATTAAAATGGATGCTACCATGGTTATAGATTTTACTTAACATAATGTCTAACATCTCTGAATGATGCCTAAACAGTGCTTTGACATCCATAAAGAAGAAGATTTTACTAAGTTCACAACTGAAATAAAGAAGATGAAAAAACAAAGTTTTGACATCCCTAAAGAAAAAGATTTTACGAAGTAAGCAACTGAAATAAAGAAGATGAATATACAGGATGTCCAACAACTAACCTGCCAATCGTAAACTAATGATAAATAGCAAATTATATTGTTCCTCATTTATAGTGAATAAGTGCCAATAAAAACGGAAGTTTCCTAAATCAAGACTAATTTATTGATACATCATCAATCATATTGTATTGTCGGTATAATTTCGAAAGCCATAAAACAATATTTATAAAACACTCATCCGTTGGGTGCGCTGTTGTTACGAAACTATCTTATAATGAATCGTGATTGCGTGATTCCCTGGCTGGTTTTTTGTCAATTTCTGTCCTCTCGTCGCTATTTTGTAAACAAATCTTTATAGAATCGTGCTTCCATATCGATCCGAGCGAGGGGAGCCAATTCACGAAGTAAATTCAAGACATAGTCTAATCAGTAGAAACGGAAATATGGTTAGTTTCATATAAACAAATTAAATACACACTTCACATAAGTGCCACTAATATATCAATAACTTATTCATAAGTGTAGTTATTTATTGTATATATATACAGGATGTTTCCAAAAAAAAAAGTGCGAAAGTTTTTAGGGGGTGATTCCTTGTAGAAAATTAAAAAGGGTTTTTTTTATGTACTAAAAAACTCTAAGCCTGTCCTTGAAAAGTTAAACGTTTCCAAAAATGAACGTTAGTATTATTATTCATATTGAAGATTTATAAGGGGCAACTGATCTTTTAACTAAGTACCATGTAAAAATCAAAGCGACTTGACAGCCACCTACTTTATTTTTACGATTCCATTTTCTGAAGATCCATTCATGGACGATGTTTAGCACTAATTCATTCTTTTCAACAGATGTTTTTAAAACAAAAAAATTCATTTTGTTGAAAAGTTCTGGTAAAAATGGAATAGGAGTTGCATGTTTCACCCCTTCAAAAGATCCCAACAAAATCAAAAAGATATTCATAGGTAGTCTGAAGGGACCTACAGTTTAACGCCGGTTCCGAACGGCCAATGGGCTTGAATCTAAGTCATTACCCAACAGATCAAATTATGTTAAAACCACTAAATTTCATACATACACAACACCCAAGAGCAAGGTGGGCCTCGAACCCACGATCGCCGATTCTTCGAAGCGTGTAACTTTTCAAAAACAGGCCTTGGAGCATTTTTTACTGCAAAGACCCTTTTCTATTTTCGATAGGAATCATCCCCTGAAATCTTTCGCACTTATTTGGAAACACCCTGTATATATACTAAAACGAAGTTAGTGGGTTTTTTGTTGCAGTTAAACAATCTAACGATTATATATTTTCTATTTTCATTCATGTTTCGGTATGTTACTTTGACCTTTATCAAAATGCATGAATCAATATGTTACCATTACACAATTAAATACTTTTCACATAAATTATATATATATATATATATATATATATATATATATATATATATATATATATATATATATATATATATATATATATTTTGCTGTATTTTTATTTATTTTCCTTTCATTGCCTCATAAGTGCGGAAAGTGGAACTTTTCCGCACTGGTCTGCGGTTGCAAGAGGAACCGCAATATTTGATTGTGTAGATTGTGCAGATGCTATAGTTGTGTTCAGAATCTTGTTTTAAATGTCCTTTTTAATTAATCTAAGTTGATTCTGAGGTAGCTGAAAGATTGTTAGGAAAAAAAATACTTTTCCGCACTAGCGCGATACTTCTTCGAACAAGTGCGGACAAGTATCACTTTCCGCACTGAAATAAAAGTGAAAAGTGCATTTTTCGGCCCACTAGAGAAATGATTTAGTTTTCTATATTAAAAGAACATTCCTTCAATCTAAATATCAAATTTTCGTGTCAGTAATTATTACAACAAATTACCAAAATCTACCTTAGCGAAAAAAATCATCATATATCTTCAGTGCAGAATACAAGAAACTCGTAAGTCGGATTCATATCATGCAAACCATTTAATCCAAGAAAATTACACATTCAATTTTGACTTTAAAATGATGAAAGTAAGGGAATTAAACTGAATGTTCTAGAATCATTACAGATTAATAAATACAAATATTCAGGTCTATTATTGAGTAGCCAAATTGATCATATTTCAAGCCTTGGATTGATTGGGCCGATACTTGGTGTAAATTAATAAACATATTAAAACAATGGTTAAAAATAACAATTTACACATTTATTATAAAAAATAACGCATGACGCACGTTTCGGTGGAACTTCACCTTCTTCAGATGCTAATGGCAAACTAACTATGATTCTCTGTTATATCGAAAACAAGAAATGACAAATTATGTAGAAGGGGTAAATACAAAGATGGTTACAAATAATTATTAGAAAAGGAAAAACCAATTCTGAACTGCTAGTCAGGTAGTTCGGTAATTTTGAAAAGATTAAGAAGGGGGCTTGAAGTATGATCGATTTGGCTATTCAATAGGAGACCGGAATGCTTGTATTTATTTATCTGTAATGATTCTAAAAAATTAAGTTTAATTCCTTTACTTTCAGTATTTAATATTTTAAAATCGAAATTGAATGTGTGATTTTCCTGGATTAAATGGTTTGCATAATGTGAATCCGACTTCTGATTAACAAAGCTACGTTTGTGTTGTGAAATTCTAGTTTGAAAACTTCTGAAAGTTCTACCAATGTAAAACTTATCACAATCGCCACAATTAATTTTATAAACTCCTGATTTATTATCTTTACGAACTTTGGATTTATTATTTTTTATATGATTTCCTAAATTATTACCGGTACGATAAGCGATGTTAATGTTGTGCTTAGATAAGAGAGATTTAAGTTTTCTACTTGAATTTCCGATGAAAGTGAGGCTGTTGTATTTGATATTATTTTTAACCAGGTGTACCCCCTTACTAAAAATAATATCAAATACAACAGCCTCACTTTCATCGGAAATTCAAGTAGAAAACTTAAATCTCTCTTATCTAAGCACAACATTAACATCGCTTATAGTACCGGTAATAATTTAGGAAATCATATAAAAAATAATAAATCCAAAGTTCGTAAAGATAATAAATGGGGAGTTTATAAAATTAATTGTGGCGATTGTGATAAGTTTTACATTGGTAGAACTTTCAGAAGTTTTCAAACTAGAATTTCAGAACACAAACGTAGCTTTGTTAATCAGAAGTCGGATTCACATTATGCAAACCATTTAATCCAAGAAAATCACACATTCAATTTCAATTTTAAAATATTAAATACTGAAAGTAAAGGAATTAAACTTATTTTTTTAGAATCATTACAGATAAATGAATACAAGCATTCCGGTCTCCTATTGAATAGCCAAATCGATCATACTTCAAGCCCCCTTCTTAATCTTTTCAAAATTACCGAACTACCTGACTAGCAGTTCAGAATTGGTTTTTCCTTTTCTAATAATTATTTGTAACCATCTTTGTATTTACCCCTTCTACATAATTTGTCATTTCTTGTTTTCGATATAACAGAGAATCATAGTTAGTTTGCCATTAGCATCTGAAGAAGGTGAAGTTCCACCGAAACGTGCGTCATGCGTTATTTTTTATAATAAATGTGTAAATTGTTATTTTTAACCATTGTTTTAATATATTTCAAGCCCCCTTCTTAATCTTTTAAAAATTACCGAACTACCTGTCTAGCTGTTTAGAATGGAATTGCCTATCTTGCTAATTATTTTTAACCATCTTTGTATTTACCCTTTCTACACAATTCGTTATTTATTTATTTTTATTATTGGATATATCAGAGAAATGTAAGGTGAAGTGGGGGGTAAGTGGGGACTAAAATTTCAATAGGTTGACTTTGGAACCACATAACTTTAAGAAAACTTGATGTACAGAAGTGCGCTTTGAACTGGAAATGCTGTGTTATGAACACAACATCCCATTGATTTATTTCGTCTGAAAAAAGAAAAGTTTTCGAAAATTTTATTGTTATATAGAAACCTTTCTGTAGAACCCGCTTGCCCCAGTATCTGGGGCAAGTGGGTTCGTTGCTTATACTTTTCATATGGATAGTGATGTTATTGAGTGGGGCAAGTGAGTCAATCTACATATTTCAAGCTTCAATTTGCTTTTTTTAGATTCGAAATATCAGCAAAATTACCAAAGTTATGAACTTTTTTGGGGAGAGGTTATTTTGATCAGAAATGATAGTTTGGAAAATTTATTTCATTAATAGACAAACTGTGAAAATTTAGGGCTTAAACGAACTAAAATAATATGAGTGTCTTCTACAACAGATTTTTCATGTTGAAAAAGGAAAATTATTTCATATTGAACGAATTGAATTGAACAGGAAATATTAATTCTCCTCTTCTCCCAAGATCTGACTCAGGCAGTACTCTCAAAATGGCATCTTCTGTGATCAAAGATTCATCTTCTATTTTTGGCCAATAAAATATTGGTTTCGAAGTATCTTCTTTCTTCTTCGTGAATTTCATTTTCAATTCTTCTGCTTTCACTTCTAGAACTTGTCCAACAAAGTGTTTCTTGGATTTTTTAGTTGAAAATTCAACCAAAACCCAAAATCCAACTCTGATGTTGTGATGAATGTTCAAGAGATTTTCTTCTTGTTGTCTCTCTATTTCTTCATTTTCATATCTCCTTCGCAGATCTTCTAAGGTTTCTTCGTCACTATCGGATATAAATTGCGATGCTCACTTTGGTTTTCTTTTTCGGTCTCTTTGATTTTTCCGAAGGTTTGTGGTTCTTAACAGATATTCTTCCCAAAGCATCTTTTGTGGTGATCACTTCAGCCCCTGGAGCCACTCTTTTTTTCGGTTTTTTCTCCTCGCGATTTTTTTGTTTTATAGATTGAAGCAACAAATCTTCAAATGATACGGAATGTAGATTTAGATTTTCGTGCATCGGAACAAGATTTGTTCTCTCAACAGGAGAGTGGTATTGGGGCAAGTGAGGACTAATACCCACTTTCCCCGAAGAAATAGCTCCCACTTGCCCCCTCAAACAAAAGTTGCGGGGCAAGTGGGAACTATGGCAATAAAAATGACAAAAAGAATGGGAAAAAAATTAAAAAATTGCTAGAAGTAGCATGAGTAATACAAAGAAGAACAAACTTGACAATTTGTTCCCAGGTGATTTATTATGGTTAAGACAATATTTTCAATTTCCATTGGGTAACTTCAATTTTTCGATGAAATTCAGCTACTTTTAGAATGACCATGTACTTGTTTCATAATGGCTTTGGAAATCAAAAACAATATGTCGTAACTGAATTAAGATGTGAAGAATATTTTTCTCCGAGTTGAGTTCCCAAATTCATTCTTTTTTCCAAATTATAAAAAAAATACCCACTTGCCCCAGATCCCCACTTACCCCACTCCACCTTAATCATTTTGCATTCAACATCTGAAGAAGGTGAAGTTTTTCCGAAACGTGCGTCATACGTTTGATCTAATAAACGTGTAAATTGTTTCTATTAACCATTGTTTCAATACAAACATTAAAAACATCTAAAATCGTCAAAATCTTCCACTTATGACAGTTGTTCGCGTTAAATGAGAAACGCTGGACATGTGACGCACATGTGAACATTCCGAAAAAATATTCCAAATATGTGACATTAGATGAGAATTCCGGCAAACCAGTATATTGGAATGATTAATTTCAACTATTTTCAACGCATTAAGAACTAATTTCGAATGACACAAGCGGTCGATAAGGCAGAAATCTTTAAGACTTTACAAGACAACGGTTACAGGTACCTATCTTATCACGATCAAGGTCATC